>VACF01000789.1:0-48731 GCA_006891605.1 Pleurozium schreberi | reverse complement strand
AAGATCATTTTGGAACGGAGGGAGTATAATCTTTCAACTCATAACAATATTGTTGTGTTTTCTTTTCTAGTTGAATCTCTAACACATTTAGTTCAGATTTGTATGGTTACAATTCAAATAAATTGATATAATTGATCAAAATGTTGTTTTTTTGTTCAACTTGGAGCAAATTTCTAGAAGCTGAAAACAAGCCTTGGGCATTTAGGGGTTAAATGACTTAACTTCCAACATTATATTGTGAGTAAGGTTTTTATTGTATTAAAGAATCATACCAAGAATGGCACAAAATGCTTGATATTTGCCTACTATTAGAAAAATTGCTATATTATAAATTATATGTATTTAATCTTCTTGACTGCTTCACAATTATCGTTAACACCACAAGGGAAAGGGGTGCTTTAAGTATAGTCCTAGAGATAAGATTTTAAGTAATGATCTATAAGGAGTCTTTTAAGTAAGAAGTTACTGAAAATAAATGTCTTTTAAGTAAAATTTTACCTAACAAAAATGTGTTTTTTGTAAATTCTTACTTAAAAGACTCTTTATAAGTCATTACTTAAAATCTTATCTCTAAGACTATACTTAAAATATCCCCTTTCTCTTACAGTGGTATAAGCACTTCAAGCCTTGGCCTTCTTAAAAATTCCCCTTGTTTATGCCCCATAATGCACCCGTAATAGTGCCAGGCACTATTACAAGTGCCTAGACAGTGTGTGTAACGCAGTGGGACGCCCTCACACGGCAAGAGGCCTTCGTGTGAGAGTTTCCTACTTTAAATTATAGCTCAAAGTTAGTCAAGATTAATATTTTATAATTTTAAAATGTTGAATGTCATTTTGAAAAATTACCAAAGCAAATACTTCAAAATTGATTGAAATTATAGATATATAACTGCAGTTTTGACTTGTAACTGTATATAACCGTATATAACTTGTAATCTTCATTATTTGAATAAACTGAAATTTAGAAGCAAAGAAAAAAATGTTGAAGTGGGCATGTATATTCAAAAAAATGTATTTTATAAATCTTAAATGTATTATATTGAAGGTTTGTGTACACCTTCAGGCATTTATGAAATTTTGAAATAGTCATTTGTCAACTTTTTCCAAAAAGAAAAAAGAAAAAGTTATGAATATTATTGTCTCTCATTTTTGTTTTAACAAATATGAAAATTCCACATTTTAAAAACTTAATTAAAAAACTTCAAAAACAAAAACAAAATGTAAAATGATTTGAAGTCTATTGCATATTCAAAGATGACATTGAATAAGACATCAAATCAAAACTTAGGTTTGAATTGGATTTAATAAAAAATTAATACAAACTTATAGCAAAGTGCATATTAAATTAAAAGGGTCAAAATATGAAAAAATATTACAGGGTAATAAAAGAGTTGCCCTATTTTCAATGTCCTTAATATTTACTTTCATTCAAAATATATACAATGTTCTTTCATTTCAATCATTTGTTCACAAAAGCAAAGCCTAAAAGACACTTAATATAGTACATGACAAAATTCAGTTAAAATTGAATCCACTATTGAGTTTTTTCAATCATGAGCCCAAAATGATATTATGAAATATCAAAATTAATTGCAACCATGGTAAAGTAGCTTCAAAGCATTGTGTTGCTAGGTCAATAGTTTTCAAATGTAAATAAATATATATAATATTCACTTCAAAAGAAAAAATCATTGAGAAAGAAAAAATTACAACAAAACACATTTTAGAAAAGTCAACAATATCATAATGAGAAAATTTGCATTAGAAATCACTAAATATGGACTCAAATATCTTCAAAAAATAATTGGATGAAATAATTTTTTCTTCCATCCTAGAGTATGAGGTGAAGTTCCAAACATTTAGTCTGCATTTAGTATTTGCCTTGGGCCAAACATCCTCACAATGATAATCTTTTAGTTGTAAAGTATCAATAATTGTTGGTATTAAAAACCTTGCATAGGACATCTTCCAGTAGCCAATGAATGGGTACAAGCATGCTTGGGGTACCCCACTCAAGAACCAAGGAATAGAAATGAAATAATTTTCAGGAATCCTATTTTACAAATAAAAATGAGAGTAATTTTTTAAAAACATTAGTTATTGTTAGAACACATATAGTCAAATCATTTCATGAATCAAAACTCATGAAATCATTAATTTTTTATTTTCATATTTATTAGGATTTAGCAGCTGATACCATGTCAATACAAAATATATATGTACATACAAGAATTTTACTATGATTTCTTGCCTATTCACTAGTTAACAACTCACTTTTCAAGATTCAAATATGAAATCCGCAAGAATATTCAATTTTGAATTCCTTTTAGACGTAGCCCCTCCTTGTGCTGTTTTAGATGATTTGAAAAATAAACAAGGTCATGTAAAGAAAGTTCACAAAAACTACATGAATGTTTGAATGCGGTTCTAGGGTAAGAAATGTCCATCAAAATCTGAACAGTACTGTAAGAAGCAATCCGCATAGTAGAATTGATGCCAAAATGTGCATCTACTAAATGTGATGTCCCTAAAACCATCTCCATAGCAAGAAATGTCTCACCAATCCACGCACGAGTAAACACAAAGAAATTTTTAGAGACAAATCCTAAATCCTAAATGCAGAACACGACTTCAAATTCGCCACGCTGCTTCCAAGATCTTGAGAAACTTTGAAAATGAGCCCAATGTCTGGAAGAACAACAGCCCGCAACGGAAACCCTAAGCTCTAAGCTCCTAACTGACGCCTGACTTCATCTACAGACTTTCGAAAACGTCCCATTTTTTCATCCAATCTTATTGTAATCTTCTTGTACAACCAGCTGTGCAGTCAGCTACATATAGCTTGTACTAAATACAGTATTTAGGATCCTAATCTTGAATCCCTTCATTACATGTACTAATTTTTAATGGCCCAGATTTCTACAATATCTTCTTTACTTATAATTGATTTGTTCAATTCAATGTCCCCTACCTTATTTGTAAGTTTATTATAATTTTTACCCACAATGAATAAAATCCACTCTATATTCTGTCGCACGTTGTTTTTAAAATGAGCTAAGTATCCCACCCGAGATCCAACAGTGACCGTTCAAGACTACGTCCCGGAAAAGTCGAGTCTCTTGGTAGTGGATGCTCTGAAAATGCAATTCTCTTCAATGTCAACAATGTTTAACAAGAGTCACTCGAATCAATTATAGAATTATCTAGTGATTCTTAAGGCGAAACACCGATTCCATTTTCATACCCTATCTCATGAACACCTTCAAGAATAATTTTATTTTATATGTATGCAGAATTTGACAGCAGAAGAGTTAGCAAACATTCCAACATGCAATCTGGCATAAACAATGCATAATAAATCGATGCAGGCTTCTAGGAAACGTGGATCTGACTTGTTTATTGCCACGTATAATGACTAAGTTCAATTTTTCATGCAAATGATTAATTATAGGTTTTATCTTAGTGGGGGCCCTTCTGGAAAAGGCCCTTCTAAAGGAGATTAGAAATTGAAGAGGGCCATACATCTGAAGATGGAAAGAAAATAGGAGATGCACTCAGTGAGATGCCTGGAGCAGAAGACGTCTGCATTCTAGTTCCACATTTGGAGGGGAAAGAAGTATTTGGATCTAGCAACAGAAAAATAGATCTTCCAATCGGTTCCAAAGGTGATTCTCATCGCCCCGACAAGGTTAACTACTCTCATCCCCGAGTTCATTTTAGATCAGCTCGTTGTTGGTAGAGTGCAACTTGAGTCAGCAGTTTAGGAATTGGACATAGTTATACCCCATAGTCATTTTGTTGTACAAACGGATTGTGATACATTGAAATGGCCTATAGCAAGAATTTCACACAAATCAAGAAAACAATGTCACGCCATTCAAAAATATACACATGCAAAATGCAAGCTATTGATTGTTAAGCAAGGTAAACCCACTGCTGCTCCTACTTATAGAGGACAGAAGCGTGAATACAAGGGCACATCAATTTAGACAGAGGATTTTTGGTTTTGTGCAGACCAAATTGCACGATGCGTCATGGGAACTAAGCTTTCCCATGTTCTTACCCAACCTGAGATTCCTGAGGTCTGGCCTATTCTTATAGGTACCAATCTTACTTGTACGGAAATCATAGAGCTTGAAGAAGTTGGATTTCGTTTGCAATCCAACGTTTACTAACATAAATTTCACAAGCTGATTCCAGCACCGCTTGAATCAGGTGTAAGTCTTCTTTCCGGCAGCGAATTTGCACTACAGGCTCTTTCAGTCTTAATAAACCCTACTTCATCCGGCAGCCCAGTCAATCAAAGCAAGCTTAAACAGTGACTTGACCTAACTTGACTTGCACGAGGTAGAAAGAGCGACCCGAGAGTGATACGTCATTTATTGATTATTATTTCAATTCTACTTTGATGAGGTTGATTTGTGAATGATGCTCAATTCTTTGCAAAGTGTATAACCAATTTGCGCCGTCTGCAATGCATATGCATGGATCACAAAAAATATTGCCATCATACTTGGATGATTAGAGCTTCAAGAAACTTGGCATATGGCCCTTGTTGGCTACTGATGGTGGCAAGTTGCCTCTCTGCAGCTTCACGCATCCGCTCGAGGAGGTCATCTTGAGCTTGTAGATATCGAAGCCTTTGTGCATTCAATTGCATGGAATGCTCTCTRCACATCCCGCAAGTACATACATAATTACATGAGACAAGATGGCATAATAAAGAAGCTGGAATCATCAAGGATTATTTTGATTCTTACAAATCAAATGCATGATTTGATAATTACGTTCATAGTAAACATCACCGTAGCCTCACCTAGGCTACACTTGTGCATATCTGATGCTCTAATGACAAAGGTGGACAATTCATTTCAAATCTCAATCCATTACACGAATTGATTGCATGGCGTAATTAATTATATGTATCATGAACAAAACAAARGAAATGAAGGAGTCATGGCATAGGCTTGCAAGCATCAAATTTTCACATTTTTTGACGGAGAATAACAAGGCGCTCCTTGCGATCATAATCCACACGGATTTTAGTCTTCTCAGCCTCTATAAGTTGTAGCTTGTCAATATTAAACTCCTGCAGCATCATCATTGATGCATTATGTGATAGTTTTATCAGTCAAAACAAATCTTCTGCAACTATAGGAGCCTCAATTTACAAGAAGCACAGGAAACCCTATCTTAAAGTTTTCGTTCAAGCATGTTATGTATATGATAAAATCTACCTAGCACTATTTTGTGGCTGGTTAATTTAGGAAATTATTCTACCTTCTTTGAGTTCCCTAAAATGTTATCAAATTTATCAAWTTATTTGTCTAGAAATGATAGGTTTGCAAAACTTGCATTTTTCACTGAAAGTTTTAATGTGGAGTCTATCCTATGCGTGCAAAAAACGCTAGGATGAGATATAGACCTAAAAAAGAGTATGGCAATTTGATAGCAACAAATGTGTAAATGCTCACTTGGAATATTTAGGTGTAGTTATTATATTACTGTTGTCAACATTGAGAGGGACAATAGAACACTAAACATCATTTGGGTCAAATCTTCATTAGTTTTATCTTGCTAGAGAGGCAAAAGGATTCCTACCACATTTGGTAAACATGGTATTGTTATTAAGGTACCTCTAAAAAWAAATATTAAGGTTGCTAAAACCCTATAACAWATGAAAAAAATACAAATTAAGCTTGACGTTTGAAAAGTCTAGATCGTGTGGCAAAGTTCATGTATTGTAAGCAAAATTCTTGTAGTGGGTATCACACCACTTAAATATGATTCAACAAACTTTTTGAACCAAAATTTCAACTCTTGTAGTGAATTATATTCTATTCAATAGGTTGACTATAATACAACATGAAATCAACTTGATATCAAACGAGCAATACAAGCTTCTTCAATCCACTATTCTAAGAGGAAGAGTTGTACACTTGTACACAATTACAAATTCTTGAGACTCYCTACAAAKTCKTGTAAGCTCAAGGTTGGTATACAAACCTCTTCAGTGATCACCGCAATCTCATTAGCTTTTTCCTCAGCATCTTGGCGGATGAATTGAACCATTTGTTGAATTTGTCTATCTACCTCAATTTTATTCATTTTAGTGAATGTATTGCACTCAAAATATGTGTTCAAGCCCTTAACTRCCTTGTCACTTGCCTTGTCACTACAATCATCATATTAAATCTACATAGAATTTATTTATTTAGGAATCTACTCAATTCGGATGGATCTGCCATCCATGTGCTTTAGCAACATCACACACCGACCCATAGTAATGATGACCATGCTTGCCTAGAAGTAAAAATCATGCACATGATGGTCATTCCCACACCGTGTGCTATGTAAACTTGTACAAATATATGCTATATTTCAATCTATTATTTCTAGTTAACATTGCTTGAATTCTAGAGACAAAAAAACTTCATCTCTTATTAAAGTAATAAAAAGAGATAAACAATTTAACATCAAATTAGAAGTCCTACACGAATTTCCACACCAAGGATTAGACATTTCATTAATCAACAAATTATTCCCTTTCTTCTCAATCATTAGCTTAATTTACAAACATTTTAGAGCCAAATCACATCAAATCCTTGCAATTGACGTAAAACATACAAACTTCATTTCCAAGGCCTCTCAGTAACCTTACCTGCCAAGTGATAACGCGAGATCAGCACACAAGGAGCGAATGTAAGTTCCCTTGGAACATACGATGTAAAAATCCCATTCTCGCCTGGAAAATATTTGGATTAAGATTTAATAGCCAGCGAAGAACACAAAATACCAGTGTACTGAACACAGCACCGAAAACAGATACCAGCTGGGGATCACTAATATCAATAGAGAATTTCTGAATCATATGTTTGAGAGCAACCAACCTGTTATGTGAACTGAGCTTCAATTGGAAATCATACACTTTAACAGCCCGTGGTGGCACGACGATCTCTTCTCCACGCCTTGCTTTCGTATAAAGTCTTTCTCCTTTCACCTGTAAACTGATGCTTTAAGGCTTGGCACTTGTTCAAAAATACTTTAGGCTAGAGCTACAATCATGCAAATGTGCCAATGTGAAGTGATCAATTAACAGTATGCATACAACATGGGAAAATAMKGGAAAATACCATTTYGGTGAGCACTAAAATCAAGCCGTACCTTAATAGCTGAATACATAGGAGGAACCTGCATAATGTCTCCAAGAAATGAATTAACCACTGCCCTCCGTATATCCTGTTCTTGAATATGCTCCCAAGGCGCCTCGTCACTAACCTGCATACAAACACATATTATATCTCTTTTGTAAGATTCAGCAACTGCAAAGGCCAGGGCATTTATCACTCTCTCTGACAATAGACAGGTAAGTCATCATGAGATCCTACTTTGGTAACCAATAAACAGGATAGCAACAAACCGGTGTGCCAGCATCCAGGGATGGCGTCGTCTCACCAATGCGCATTGTCCCACTGTAAACCTTAGTCATAGCCTGATACCTGGACCGCAACATCTTCTAATGTAGTAAGAACTAGATCAAATTCAATCGAATTATAATGTAATTTCATCTTGCAGTAAAATAGACAGCATACAAACTTGGTAAACGTAAATTGGACAAGATGATTCGCAATCCAAACCATTTATCTGACAGCACAAAACAAACAAMAGAAACACCTGMAAATTATATCAACATAGCAATCCTTGTGCCCAAGCGACCTGTTTGGTGTTTGATAGCCCGCAACTGTTGTGGTGAATTCCGACATCCAGAGTTGTATGACAGTTGAATCCATAACGAACTACTACTTGGATTGCAAATTTCTCCTAATTCTTATACCGTGAGAGGAGAAAGATATTTAAAAGCATGTCCAACCTGTCAGCGAGTTTGGTAGCCTTGCCCACACAGACAATAAGAAGCCCCGTAGACAAGGGATCCAACGTGCCGGCATGGCCCACCTGCAAAAAAAGAATACATATTACGACCTACGAGTCCAACTACGATCAAAAGGTTCGCGATGCTAAAGAGGATTCCAGGTGAACATGGGGTTACAAGTGATCCCAGTGGTAGAATCCCAATACTCGAGATGAYGTCTCTCGTAGGCACAGMAAATACTTATGCCAAATCGAATTCAAACACTAGTGCATCAAGTAGCTGACTCTGAACCATTTTTTCCATTACAATCTCTCCTGAAACCTGCACGAGGATCGGGCTCACGAATCCGCAAATCTAGAAAGCAGCTGCTCACTTCATTACAGATACTAAGAACTGTCAAGAATAAAGGTCAGAGCTCTCAAACCTTCTTGACCCCAAGCATGTGACGTAGCTTACCACATACTGCAAACGAGCTCCATCCTGCAGGCCCCATCCCAAACGGTGACCTTCAGACTCCGTAAACCACGGTCTAACCGGATTGTAGAGAGGTACAGTACCATTTGATCCAAAGACGCGAGGCAGAGGGATTTCGTTCACGTCAAGGTGAGAACTACTACGTCACCTTGGGGCTTGTCAATTAGCACAACTGCGCCTCCAGGACCATCCCAGTCCTCGGGAACTTTCGTGTGCCGCTTGACAACGACTGGTCGAACAGCYACCCCAGCCAGAGGATCCATTTCGGTCGGTACTTCCAGGCTCGGAGACCTGTCAGGCCACAGTTCCGTCATCGGAGCTTGTGTCAACTTCTGAATCCAAGACGTTCGCATCTCCTGGATGAAGGGTTCGGCACTGGACCCCTCTTGCTGGAGTTTCCTCGACGCCCACTCCTCGAAGACCTGCACCTCCTCCTGGCCAGCTGCGTGGGTGGTTTCCGCAGGCAGAGTGGGCGACGTAGGTAGACCTGGATTGCGAATGGCCATGACGTCCAGTAAATACTTCCTTTTGTCGGCATTGTTCTGATTCCGTGGCTGCTGCACATGCAGCTTGCTTGGCGGAGGATTCCTGGTCTGCGGGGGAGGGGTGCGAGATGCTACACTGGGGGGACGAGAAGCTAATTCATGAGCTTTCGTCTCGGCGTCGTCGGCGTCGTCGGCAACGGCATCGTTGCTGGACGTGAGAGAGGCAGAATAATTGGGTCGCAAGCGGGGAGCACCAAGGCGGCGAGGGAAAACGGCATGCCGAGGTTGGCGGCCAGCAGCAGCGGCAGGGAGACGGAGGGCGAGGGGACGACGGGCATGGCGAAGGGGTGAGGAAGAGGAGAGAAGCGGCGGCAGCGGAGTGCACAGGAGCCGACGGTGCGGGGCCAAAGCCATGGGAAGGAAGCCAACTGCAAGCRAGCAGGCAGGGCTCCAAACCCTAATTGAGAAGCTAGAAGCGAAGGGGAAAGCAACTAAGTTTCCAGTAGGAAGGAACACGAACGCGGAATAGAAAGGAGCGGAGGAGCCGAAGCTGACAACCATTAAGTTACGAAGTCACACTACAGTACTGTAGGTACTGTAGGTAGTGTAGGTAGTGAGGATTAAGTGAGTATCGGGAGCCGTAGAGCATCACCACCGTGGGGCGGTACTAGACAAGGGTAGCGGCTGAGCTCGGGCTGAATTTCTGTCCCACAGGGAGCATGCCAAGAGGAAAATAATGGCCATCCACGTCAAAATTTGAAGAGTGCACTGAGAAATGAAGACTCTCCAGCATGGCATGCTATAGGTTTTAAATGTCCTTTTGACACACTTTCCAAGGTACAAACTGTGGGTCTCACTTGTTTCAAAAAATATATAAATAAACTAAACTCTCTAATTGGGCTAAATTTTTGGGTCCTTCTATTGTCATGCTCATCTCCCGTGTCACTGTGGGGCAAACCAAGACCATACAAGCTGATACAAGCTGGGCCAATCTCCACAATGGGGATGCTCTAATTCCTTAGGGGATAAGCARCACTAGGAAATTCTAGCCATTGTTCAAAGTTAGCTCTTTGGATATGGCCAAAACACCCCTTAGTCTCTCACCATCCCCTCTCATTGTTGACTCACATGGCTCCCATTATTGTAGCCTATAGGATTGAAAGAACATTCATGTTGGTAGCTCTCTATCATGCCACAACCGTGCCCCACTATTAAATTTTCAATTGCTCAACTAAAAAACATRGAATATCTTGCAATAATTTGTCAATTTTGGGCGTGGGCCAAACTATATCCTACTACTTGCACTATGCTATCTTCAAAATTGAAAACTTCAGCATGCTCGGCTCCCAAACTTACTCCACTACAATAATATGCTTATTGTAGGGAGATGATTGCATGAAATGAAGATAACATGTGTCTCGTATGGAGATAATCTTTGCCTGCATAATACATTGATGCCAATTCACTTTTAATTAGCCTCAAACTAATGCAAATCAATTAATTGGGCACTAGAAGTTGATAAAGTAAACTTTTTATCACATGCAAAATGACTAATGTAGTAATGGATATTGTTGTCTAAGAAATGTGGGGATGAATTTCAACTGTAGGTGATTGCAAGAATCACTTGTCCTATTTTTTGTCCCCTTGCCCTTGAACAAGTCAGGGTTTTCTACTCATGACTTTTGCATTCACTAGAAGAAAACCGCGTTAGATTGCCCAAAATTTTTGTTGGATTCCCCTAAAACTGCGTTAGATTAAAGAAAAAACATCATATGGTTTATGTTAAAAACCATGTTGAAAATGCAGTGAAAACCAAGAGAAACATAGACATAGTAGAATCCAACATAGATTTTGCATTTCCCTACGTTGTAACACAATTCACAATGTTTTTAACGTGGTTTTCAACGTGGTTTTCAACATAAACCATATGATGTTTTTTGTTTAATCTAACACAGTTTTGGGGGAATCTAACGCAGATTTTGGGCAGCCCAACGCAGTTTTCTTCTAGTGATTGTTTGTGTATTTGGCATGAAACTTGGAATGAAGGTACATGTGGTAGTCAAAGACATTGCGTAAGTTTTTCAAATTTAAAAAAAATTAGTTTACTATTTTTAACCTACCCCCAATTGGATGTCTACCTTACCCATTTTGGAGGTTTTTAGTCCTATTTTGACCCAAAAATGAGAATTAGAAGCCACAAATTGGACATGTTGGAGGTCTACTAACATTGCAAGGACTCATGATGAGTTTTTATGAAAATAGCAATATGTCGGTTAAACACATGGGGTCAAAGTGACCTTCTTTTGCGTGACTGCTACAAAGAGGGAAAAAATTTCCTACATAAATTTTTTGGTGCAATGTGAGTGCAATCTTTTCTAGCAAATTTTTTTTATTATGAAAAATAAAAAGGTCCACAAACTCCTTTCTGCTATTTTCTACTACTAGTGGATTCTGTAGTATTTTGCAACACTCTATAGTACTGCATAGTATTGCATAGTACTAATGGGCGGCATAGATTTGTAGGCGGCGAGAATTGATGGTTGACATTTATAGACACGCCACCGACACATAGTTTTGGTAGTATGACTTAGTGTTGTCACTCCCATGGCCAAAAATTGTGTTTTCGAGACAAAAACATGAATTGTTTCTTGCAATTACCTTCGTAAATAAGCAATATAATAAGACATTGCAATTTGAAAAAAAAATTCAAACTCCATAACATTGTTAACTAGGTATTATACCTCCCTCCAGGTGGAGATATAATCCTCCACTATATACCTAGGAGAGGATTTTAGTTATAATGCAGACAACATCATTGGATAGTGTGGTCTAGAGTGCGTGGGCCGTGAGATTGGAGATGCCATGATTGATTGCTAGGAAAGCAGATTTTGAGGGAGCAAAAGGAATCCCCCCAATGAAGGTTAACAATGTTATGTCTATGTGATTTTTTTTTTAATTTGTAGAAGGGTGTTGACTTGGGATTACATCTTAGCCCATAGACATGCTTGTCAACATCCAAGAACTTTGATAGCTATTGTGGAATTTCTACCAACTTATGTCCAATTTAACCCTTGYCAAATCTAGTCCCTAATGACCTCAATCCCAACTCCTAACTTCTATTRGGAGATGTTGTGTATGAATCTCCATTGAAATGCACGGAAAGTGATTGGCCCTCCGGATGGTGATTGGAGCTATTAACAGGCTCCTTTTTTTTAAAACCATCCTCGGAAAATCAAGGGCAGTCTTGTCTTGCCATCAGTTTTGTTGTTCAACTTTTTTGGCATCAGTGAACTGAATTTAAGCTTGTATCATGGAATTTGATGAGACTGACGGAGGTTTTGAGCCATCCAATTTAGGGAATTGGGCCTCCCAATTCCCCAAATTTTAGAGATAGGGGATGCTGGTGGGAGGGGGGTCTTCCCTATCCAAATGAATTTCATCGGGATAGGGATAGGGAACTCCCTTGGTGGGGATGCTCTAATAAATTAACCCCTTGTCGAAGAATGGGTTGAAAAGTGTCCTCACACAGTCTGCACTCCTCTTTGAAAAGCTCTAACTTTTGCATCCAATGTCTGAATTCAATCAAACTTGTTGGAAAAGTTGCACATACTAGTCTAGTTTCTATGGTGAAATTTTCAGATCAATGCAAGACATATTGAGTTTGTGAAAGTCATTTGAAGTTCTTAGGTTCATTTTGGGTTCATCACACTGCATTGTGATGGCTGCAACTTTGGGGGATTGTATTTTTTTCATCAAATGTTTGTTTTCAATGAAGTTGTTGGGTTTATTTCCCATAAAGGTCTAGTTATTGTGGTAACATTTTCATGCCAATCCAAGTTGTTTGGAATGTTTGGAAGCAATTCATAGTTCAAAGTCCAGAATTGTTTGCATTTCAGTGAACTTCGGTGGCTCATAACTTCTTCATATATGATCCTTTTTCAATAATTTTTATTGGAAAAGTTGCGCTTACTAATCTAGTTTGTGTGGTTAAAATTTCAGATCCATCCAAGACGATATGAGTGACTGAGATTGAGAAGCATTTTAGTAGAAGGGGGTTCAGCCACAGATGTGATTTTTTGCTACATTTCTCACTATTTTTTTACATTTCAAATCCATTTGGCAAGCACAATAAGTCATTTTTATGATATTTTTTTTTCACCAAAGTGTTTACATTCTGGTTATGAATCACTTTGTAGCTTACAGTTTTTTCATTTGAGTTGGTTTAGAAACCGAGTTTCACCTCCAAATATGTTTTTAAGAAAATTTCAGCACCTTTATTCAACAGTGTAACATCTGAATCTTTCATACCCAGCTGAAATTTAGGCTTTTAACACTTGCTAAGGGAGGATGCTTTTAAGCGTGGTTGGACTACCTTCGGCAATGAGGGGTTAATAAGTTACTCCCTCTGATCCCCTTCCACTTACAGTGGAGGTTAGTGTAAGATGCTGTGTGACTTACGTCGGGAAGCCCGGAGGGCATGCGAGAATATGGGGGCCGGTACTGGAGGCGGAGTCCTGGAGGCGGGTCTAGATGGAGGCAGGGCAGGGCAGGGCAGGGCAGGGCCTTATCCGTCTTATCTTTCACTTGCGTGCCTGTGCCATTCAGGCGCGGTTGCTCGCTGGGTTCCTGGTGAGCGGGGTGAGCGAGGAGGGGACAGAGGTGAAGCTAACTGAACTTACAGACAGACGGGCGCTCATCCGAACTTGAATTCCACCACCGTTGCTCCTCCCCTCCCGAGTGGAGTTGGGGGTTCAGTTGTGTTGGGACCGGGAAGGGAAGGTAGTGTGGCTGTGGGTTTGCACTTAGTTCTCTTGCCTCCGCTCGCTCGCCTCGTCGCTCGCTCCTTCGATCGGCGATGGCCTCCTCCACCAACAACCCCGAGGACGACTTCCTCCTCCCGGATGATGACGATGAGCCTCTGTCGGAGGCTTCTTCTCCCCGTGCAGCTGCTGCTTCTCCTGCGGTCATCCCCAATTTCCGTGGCAAGGTGCCYGAGCCCGAAGCGCCCGATTCCAAGGGTCCGATCAAGGTCTTGCTTTCCCCCATGCTTCCATTCCGCTATCTCTTCCTCTTCCTCCCTCCCCCTCGCATGCTCCCCCTCTTCCTCGTTAAACCTTCGCTAAACCCTGGCATGCATTGGACTTCTTGCTGATGTGGTTTTCGGTCACCGTTCGTCATCTGCCATCTTGCGGCTTCGCAATGACCTCGTTCCGCCGAGGATGCCCTTCCCTGTTACCCTCGCTTTCTATGCATTGTTTCCCTCCCGTTTCTCTCTCTCAGGTTCACTGGCCGCGTTGATCCCCGGGGTCCCTCGGATGACGCCATCTGATAAGGTTTAGGGATTCGATGTAGCACATTTCGCCATTGGAGGTTCACTACCTCAAGTGCTGAGGACTACAAAAGTCCACGTGCGATTCTTGTGATCATTCTCAGATAGTTCCTTTTGATTTGACTTCTCCAGGTAGAGTGGGCGTCAGATGACGACGAGTCCGAGGACGAAGAGAGTGAGGAGGAGGAGGAGGAGGAAGAAGACGAGGGGGAACTAAAGCCTACGGAGGCAGGGGTAGATGGCCAGGAGCCGTCAACGACTTCCAAGCGGCGCACAAAGAAGAGACGAGAGGAGGAGGAGGAGGAAGAAGAAGTTTTGGAAGAGGAGGACGAGTGGAATTTTCCTATTGACAGGGAGAATTGGAGAGAGGAGGATCTAGAGGAGGAGTGGGCAGACCCTACCCCTGCCGATGACACAGTGGGCAGAGATCCTGAGTTAGCAGAAGATGACGAGGAACTTATCGCCAAGCTCGAGAAAGATGGAAGGGCTCCCCCGCAGAGACCTTATTATGTGCCTTACAGGAAGTGGTATCCTTCAATTCCCGAAGACCATCCTGATATTGACAGCCCGGAAGCTGTCGTGGAGGAGCTGGAGCGCATGGAGGAGTTCCTAGTCTGGGCTAGTTACATTTTCGAAGATGGATCATCGTAAGCGATTATCGCGTCCCTGCTCAATTCTTGTTGACCTAGCGCTCTGTTTTTTGCTTGTGTTCTTCGTGAGGGCTATCAAAGGTCTGGAACTCGTGTCCGTACGGGCTTGCCTGGAAGGGCCATTCTTTCTTCCCTCTTGCATTGGTCACTTTATTGTGGACTCTTCAGCGTGACATTCTGACTGCACGTTTCCAATCTGAGTTAGGAATTATGATTTGAACTTCAAATGCATTCAAGGTTCACTATTTTTATGTGGATCCGAAAGTACTTTCCATGGATACTCAGTTTTTTCTTGATCTAGAAGGGTTGTGCGAGTCACCCTCGTAGTGATCGCCGTCACATTCTGATTATCTGTAATGTATGTCATGTATCAGTTATGAAGGAACAGTATGGGACGACCTTGCGCATGGGAAGGGTGTTTACACAACGCCACTGGAGCTTTGCAGGTAGGAAGCTTACTTCCATGCAATTTGTTGTACTTTTTGACAGAATTGTTTACATATCTATTACTTAGTTTGTTTAGTAATCAGCTTTACTACTGGGTGAACGTGGAGAGAAATGCTTGGAATCGTGTAGAGTAGTGATCCTTTTCTTTTTTTTTCAGATACGAAGGTGAATGGTTTCAGAACCTCATGCAAGGACATGGGGTCATCGAAGTGGACATTCCTGTGGCTGATCCACCCCCTGGCTCTGAGTAAGTTCCTGCATTCGGATCTGCTCATATATGTTGCCTTAGTGTTGTCAGCCTTTATAGAATTTATCAGATGTTTGTCTGAATTGTGGTGAGTAGAAGTTCAAATTTTGTCTAGAAAATCTTTAACCCCCCTGAGTGCCYGAGGTAAAAAATAGAATCCACTTCGGAAACTCATCTTTATTTTTAGTAGCTTTTATAACATATTTATGTTGTTTGATAATGTAAGGTATGRTTTTGATTCATTGTGTTAATTTTCGTGAAGCTTCGTCAATGATTTGTTTCAACCCCTATACAACGGAAGCGACCACTTTGACCCTTTGGGCACTTTGGGGTTAATAAAACCCTTCCTTCACGAGTTATTTGTACCCATGCCTCGAAATAAATGTCTCTTATGCCATCCAGATTTCTGTGTAMTTATCGTTATCAGCAAATTCCTATGTTCACAATTTAGTCTGGAGGATATTAGGAATTTGTCACTTCACMTGTGCATGCTTCGAAATGTTCTTCTTAGACGTATGAATTTATAGAACATTCTTTTCTTCTCAGTGTTTTTTGTGGACATTATGGCGTATGTTTAGTCTGTCCAGATGTGGATGCAGAGGTGACTGACCACTATGATCATGTACTTTCTTCTGATGTACCTTTCAAAATGTGTTGAAATGCAGGTTAGAACGTAAAATGAAAGCAGAAGGAAAGATCTTGAAAACAGATTTTCTAGATCCAGAGGACAAGGAATGGTTGCGCATGGACCTCGAGGATACCCTTGCTGACAATCCAGAGGCTGTTGACCCCTCTCCATTCGAAGATGATGAGCTCTGGGTGAAGTACTTTGGAGAGAAGCCGTAAGTCAAATTTTATCATGCTGCAGTAGTTGTCTTCAGTTAGCTTTCGCAYTAGTTCTTGGGACAGAATACCTACGAGTGTCAAATTCCAGGTTCTCATGAAGTAAGCACTGATATCTGGCGGAATTTGCAGGGAGAAAGGTCATTACAAGTATGCTGGGCAATGGAAACACAGTCGTATGCATGGTTGTGGAGTATACGAGCTTAATGGCCGCCAAACATGGGTGATTATTTCTAAGCTGCTACATTCCTCGAACTTAGGCATCCGTTACTTGCAACTGAACCGATAAATATTGCAGAAGCACGACTGTCTTCAGTATTTGTTCATGCATTGTTTAATCCCAAATGTTTAAATATATGAAAGCTTATAGACGATTATGGTAATTTTATAAAACACATCTCTACCGTTTCAAAATATAGGTCATGATTTCCATTTTCTATTGGTATATTTTGATACTTTCCTAGTTGTTGATTTATTTCACCACCTACGGATTTGGAAGCGGTCACTGTTGGCCATTTTGWCAGTTTATGGTTTAAGAGGTTTTGATTTGGTTTTCATTCTTGATGCTTGGGTGAAGTTTTAATATTTGTTGAGAGTAATTTGCTTGCTCGTGTTGTATCAAAGTCAAATCAGTTGAAATTTTCAATTCTTGYACATTTTTTGCACAGTGCTTGACCAAATTCAAGGCATCGTGCTCAAATAGTCTAGATATCTGCAACGGTGTTCATTTTCTTGCAGGGGAAGTTTTATTTTGGAGAGATGCTGCTAGATACGGAGGAGTGTGATGAGAAAATATCAGCTGTAAGATTTGAACTTAACGCTGTCTTGTGTTTCTGTAAGAGGTCTAATTGTGGATGTTGCTTTTGGGTGCTTTTATTTTCAGCTCTGAAATCGGGTACATTACTCTGAAAGGAGTTCTGTGTTTTTGCTCTATTCACCTGAGTAGAATTCTGTATCAGGATAAATGACACGTAAGAAATAGGTGTCGTATCTAATTTGAGTTTGATCTGCTTACTTATGAAGATGCTTCTTTGCAGATGCATGCTTCACTAGCAGAGGTAGCTGCTGCAAAAGCAAGGATGTTTGTTAACAAGCCTGACGGAAGTAAGTCGTTCTTGGTTTGATAACACACCAATGCGTAACATTGATTACTTGAGTCGAAGAAGCAATCGCTTGAGGTGTCGTCGTAAAACCGGTGTCTAAAGTTTTGTCAATCTTTAGCCATTGTTGTTATTGGTCATGAATACCTTTACCAGCTTTCATAATGACTCATGCGTGTTATCGATTCTTCATTCTTTGTCTAGAATAATAATGGTTTCATTGTTGCGGATTCAGTGGTCCGTGAGATGAAGGGCCCATTTTCTGATCCTCAGCATCCTTATATGTATGAGGAAGAAGACATGTGGATGGCTCCAGGCTTTATCAATCAGTTTTATCCGGTTAGTTCTCCCCAGCTCCTCTATTACATTGAWTTGGAAAATTGGGTAAAATGGTTGAGATTTCAAGTATTATACTGAAGTATGGGCTCCTCGRTTGGCTATGCGGATACAATGCTTATTGTTTTTGGAGTGTGAGGTAGATTGCACACAAGGGATATCAGTTTGGTGCACGTGATTTCGGTCAGCTGAACACATATTAATGACAGGTGCCGGAACTCTGGGAGAGGTATGTCAAGGAAGTCGATGCTGAACAAGAAATGTGGCTCAATTCATTCACAAAAGCCCCTCTTCGAATTCCAATGCCTGCCGAACTTGAGTACCTGTGGGGAAAAGGTGCTATCTATTGATTTTTGTATCTAGCTTGTCTCTTTGGATGGTTTTCCTGGCGACGTGTGGATGGTTTCTGTGGCATCGTAATTTTGTTGCGTTTTCTTCTAGTTGAGTACAAGCGATTCTCCGTTGCTTGGTTGTTGATAGGACTCATCTTTGGCTGTTATAGTGTCAAGATCCTGTCGTTTGTGTGGAATATATTTTGATACGTACTTACTTGGGGGGTCTTCTTGGGTGCGCTATCGGTTTCTTCAAGGTAAGGACCTAAATTTCACTAATGACTACATTAGCAGGAGCGGACTTAATTCTTCGCTGCAGCAGTTTGACACATCCGTGGTGTTGCAGACGAGGAGTTCGTGGTCCTTACTGGAGAAGGAGATGGCCAAAATTCTGATGCTGATGGAGATGAGATCTTGTTACATGTTCCTTCCGGGCAGCTCATCAATTGGGCTGAGGATGGTGAAGGGAGGCTGCGTTTCTTTATTCAACCTATAGTTGAAGATGGTTCAGTGGATCCCGACCTGGCTATTCCTCTGCCCATGGGCATGAAACAATTTTTCGGGGAGAAAGCCAGTCCTGAGGATGATGATGATGATGACGATGATGAGGGTGAGGGTGGCAAACCACTAACAAAAGACGAGAGGCTGGAGAAAGATAGGAAAGAGGGTGAAGAAGAGATGAGAAGGCGCTGGGCTGAGGAGGATGCGGAGAGGGAACTTGAATGGGCAGAGAGAGAGGAGGAACTGCAGCTGGAGTTGGAATTGAAAGAACTGGATGAGCAGCTCGAAGAGGCAGTTGATGAGGCCGAATTGCAGGTACTCAGATGCCCTTGTTTCCAAGCAATTTTTAATTATTGGGCTTGTTCGTATCTTTACCATCTGTTCCTGGAAACAACAGTTTGCAGATGTGCGTACAAACTAATGATTATGATAAATGTCTCTTCAGCTTAAGCTTGAGGAAATTTATGGACAGCAAGAGAGTGGAATGGGCGAAGACGAAGGAGAAATTATAGAAGCCCGGAAGGAAAAAGACAGTCCTGTAGAGGAAGACAGATCTTCTGAACCAGGGGTCAAGGATAAAGAGGAAATTGAGGATGAGGATGAGGAAGAGGAAGACGACGAAGATCCCAAACCGCGAAGCTTTGGCAAGGTTGCCATGGCTGGTCCACAAGGAGGAAGTGTTGGAAACCCACCATTCCCAACTATATTCGCGTCAATCAGTCTAGTGTCGCAGGTATGCCTTTCGTGGTCACCGGATAGTTGGAAGAAATTTCTGTTATTGCCACTACGTATGAACGTCTAGCCAWTATATATCTCGTTTCTCTTCCAAAATTTTATGACCTGATCGAAAGTGTTACTTGGTTTCTGCATTTTCATCCTTTTTTTCTTGCGCCTTTCTCTTATCAATCAATCAGTAATCTCGTGTCTTTTTGGCATGATAAAGGTGTTCAAGTTGCTATAGTGTAGCTCTCATGGGCATCGGGTGGTCTTCTGACCTCTTCGGTTTGTGTGAGCAGGCTACCATGAAGCAGATGCTTGACCTTGCAGTCAAAGACTCCAGGAATTCGTGTCTGGCAAACATATTTCCTTGGAAATCTTCTACCAGCCCAGCACTGAATTCTTCTTCTACAGTTCCATCATTGCAGTCGCAAATSGAGTCAGTGCAGTTTAGCCCTTTCAAAGAAGTCAGTGTGAAGGTGTCTAGCAGCCCTCCAGTATCGAAACTGACGGCAACGGCCAGACCACGGATGCAGCCCAAGTCCAGGACAGCCTCCAGGTCCCGAGGCTCTTGTTGTCGTGTATCTGTTGAGGAGTTGTTCTGGGATGCGCCAACCAACGAGGCTCTATCTCTTTGCCTTCCATTGGAGGTCTAAGCCGATTCGATTCGATTCGATTCGATTCTAGACCTTACCTCATTTTTTTCCCTCTAGTCAGCAGAATTTTTCTCTTTCAACCTTCTGCACTGCACTGGTTTGCAGCATCGGTACTTACGGTTGTAGGATGACTTCTGTTGGCTAGCTCTAGCTCTAGCTCCCCTACAATCAGGAATGCGGTCCTAGTTTTGTTCCCGTGCAGAAGAAGCACCTTGTGATGGAAGTGTCCCTCACCTCTCTTGCGGTCCGATTGCTTCCGAGCCCATTTAATGCGAGTGTTTTGAAGTTCAAGTGACACGGATCAGTGTAAGCTTTAATTCAAGACCTCTGAAAAGCTAAAGTTAAAGCTTTGCTTTGCTTTGTGGAGGTGACTGAAACTATCCAGCCAAGGTCCAGCCCAGGTCTTGGTTCCTAGCTAACTGAACTGACTTCATGAGGATGATTCAATCAGTCAGATTCTCTGAGAAGAAAATTGTCATCAGTAAAGCATTCATCCATTCTACTGCCCAGCATGTCTTTGAAGAATTTTTACTAATAGTTTTTTATTTCTTCGGTGGAGATTGAAGCGGATATGAAGCAAGTAATCTAATCTAATCTATCCACGAACTTCTTTCGGAATAGTAACCTTGACAGCGAGTGGGAAATATCGTAATGACTTGTGTGGAGTATGTGTCACGATGATGCTTAGAACTTACAACAACTGAAGGGGGATCAGTTTATTTCTCAGAGTAAGGTGGTCCTGTGGAACAGTCACAAATGAAATCGGCACTGGCTTCGTTAGTGAACGAGAAGTTGGAATTTAATACAGACGGAAGACCCAACTGGAAGAACTTTGACCCTTAAAGGACTGACCTATCACCATGGGCAAAGGCGGAAAAACACTGTTCATGCACATGTTTAGCTTTGGATAAATTGTACAAACCAATACCTCATGCTACCTTGCTACCCATTCAAAAATTGAAAGAAGGACAGCGTGGCACAAAACACTTTCATGTGAAAATCTTTGCTATCTTCGCAGAATTAGGGCTATCTAAAAATAGGGAAGCATTAAAAAAAACACTAAATTTGACTTCCCATGATGATTGACACATCTGTGGTCACTTTCAGAAAAGGAATGGATGAAAATTAGTGAGTGTCCGCTCACCATCGATTCGATTCTAGACCTTACCTCATTTTTTTCCCTCTAGTCAGCAGAATTTTTCTCTTTCAACCTTCTGCACTGCACTGGTTTGCAGCATCGGTACTTACGGTTGTAGGATGACTTCTGTTGGCTAGCTCTAGCTCTAGCTCTAGCTCCCCTACAATCAGGAATGCGGTCCTAGTTTTGTTCCCGTGCAGAAGAAGCACCTTGTGATGGAAGTGTCCCTCACCTCTCTTGCGGTCCGATTGCTTCCGAGCCCATTTAATGCGAGTGTTTTGAAGTTCAAGTGACACGGATCAGTGTAAGCTTTAATTCAAGACCTCTGAAAAGCTAAAGTTAAAGCTTTGCTTTGCTTTGCTTTGCTTTGCTTTGCTTTGTGGAGGTGACTGAAACTATCCAGCCAAGGTCCCAGGTCTTGGTTCCTAGCTAACTGAACTTCATGAGGATGATTCAATCAGTCAGATTCTCTGAGAAGAAAATTGTCATCAGTAAAGCATTCATCCATTCTACTGCCCAGCATGTCTTTGAAGAATTTTTACTAATAGTTTTTTATTTCTTCGGTGGAGATTGAAGCGGATATGAAGCAAGTAATCTAATCTAATCTATCCACGAACTTCTTTCGGAATAGTAACCTTGACAGCGAGTGGGAAATATCGTAATGACTTGTGTGGAGTATGTGTCACGATGATGCTTAGAACTTACAACAACTGAAGGGGGATCAGTTTATTTCTCAGAGTAAGGTGGTCCTGTGGAACAGTCACAAATGAAATCGGCACTGGCTTCGTTAGTGAACGAGAAGTTGGAATTTAATACAGACGGAAGACCCAACTGGAAGAACTTTGACCCTTAAAGGACTGACCTATCACCATGGGCAAAGGCGGAAAAACACTGTTCATGCACATGTTTAGCTTTGGATAAATTGTACAAACCAATACCTCATGCTACCTTGCTACCCATTCAAAAATTGAAAGAAGGACAGCGTGGCACAAAACACTTTCATGTGAAAATCTTTGCTATCTTCGCAGAATTAGGGCTATCTAAAAATAGGGAAGCATTAAAAAAAACACTAAATTTGACTTCCCATGATGATTGACACATCTGTGGTCACTTTCAGAAAAGGAATGGATGAAAATTAGTGAGTGTCCGCTCACCACATGAGTTTTTTGTCATCGAAAGGACAATAAACGTCCACGGCATCGTTTAAGGGTTAACAAATCATTAGAAACGTTGAAGATAGAAATTGTATTTTGGGGGAATTTTTAACCCCTGAGCGCTCAAGCGACCATTTTTTGGTCACTGCCCTACTTTGGGCAGAATTTTTGGGTGGAAAAAAAAATCTGATTTTTTTTTTTTTTTTTCAAAATTTAGGCTCTCTTTCAACTTTTATATTCAAAACTAAGATTGCTACAGTCAAACAAAAATTATAAGTGAAATAGCACAAAGTGTTTAAATTTGCTTAGTGTTGAAAAACTTACTATTTGAAGAAAGTGTTAGTGTTCTCATTACTAGATCTTAAGCATTTTTTACAACTTGATAGAAACCACATTTTTTACCAATAAAAAAAAATTTCAAATGCTAAAGATACTAATTATATTTTTGGTGAATTTTTTTAAGTTTTATCTTTAAAATTCATTTGGAGAGTATCTAAAAATACTTTTATAATTTTGACCACACGAATATTTTCTACTTTTTGTGCTTTACATTATTTTCTTTAATGCAAACTTCAAAAAAGTTATAAAACATACATTTTATAACACATTTGTGTTCTGTCCAAATTAGAAATTCCGCTTATCCCATTTGCATGTATTTGATGAAGAATTAGAAGGTCCTTAATGATGTGCAAGAAAAAAAGATTTGATAACTTCGTGAACTCGGGAAGAATTGTGATTGAACAAACATTTGGGACATTAGAAAACAGATGGAGAATTTTGAAGAACTTCAATTCTAGAATTGATAGAGCTCCTATAATTATTATAGCTTCTTGTTCGTTGCATAACTACTRTAAGATGTTGAAACAACCTGAGCCTCATGTGGCTAATGCTGGTTCAAAAAGAGATTCACATGTTGGGTTTGGTAATGCAAGATTACCTATGGATAGGCAAGGAGACCATGGAAAACGCAAAGAAAAATCCTAGGCAATGGATTTTGGAAAACCCTATTAATGATTGACTATAATAAAATTTCAATTGTATTTTGTACAAACTTTCAATTCTAATGAACTTATGCATGCACAAGTAGTCATAGAAGAAAAGTCTTTTATTCTATGTAACGGAATTTGAAACAAATCCAAATAATCTCAATTCAAATCAATTCAAATTCTATACAAGTTTGGAAATGAAATTTCWATGCGCTAAATTCCTAGAAGCAAACAACACAAAAAAATGTTACAACTACTTAGAACTCCCACAAGAGTCCTCGACCTTCAAGACTTCAACAAACAAAGCCGCCATCTATAGCTGTCCTTGAATCATCGTCTCTGTACCACGACTCTTACTAGCAATGAACTTCTCAGTCACTTACATTTTCATCTTCTCCACCTTGAAAATTTCTTTGAATAAACTGTTAATGGCATTGGCAATAGATTCCTCTCTTGTAACCAACTTCCTCTTACTATACCTTGCACTCCAATTCACTTGTCTTTCACATCCCGGTTGGTTCACTGCCTCATTGCATGGAGATTGTGAAGAAGAAGTAACTACAGTGAAARGAGGAGGAGGAAGAGTGCAGGCAAGGTGCCCTCGTCATCATCAGTGAGAATCTAGATCTCCGAATGTTGCAATAGAATCCTTTGATCAACACCATAAGGAATCCCATCAATTTACCAGTACCACCAAAAATGTTGTTGAAAATTTCATACCATGGTATTGAAGTGGATGTTGGTGCTCCCGTTTCTTCTTGCTTCACCTTCTCGTCCTAATACGTTGACCTCATCTTGTTCCACTTAACACGTATCTACTGCCAAGTCCTTTGAGTCTCTTTTGGGAACTATGTGTTCCCTTAGTTCACAAATGACTCCCAATTTGCTTTCTTGAAGGGCTTGTAGTTGTACTCCCAATACTTTTCCTTACACAAGTCCACAAGAAACCTCATAGTCTCCTCCATCCACTCCCTCTTCAAATTTGAAGGACCACGAGAAATTCTCTCTTGAGTCCCTTGAGAACTATCACCCCCCTCATCATGCAACATGAGAGCTAGTAACCCCCCCTTGGAACCTCCATAATGTCATCCAAAAAATCAAAACCCTAACCCACTTAAAGGAAGACAAGCTCTTTGCCAAAAAACTTCACGTTCTGTGGCACAAACCTTGCCTAGGAGAGTGATGAAGGGAGAGAGACGGTAGGAGTTGCATGGTGGCTTCATTCTTCTGGACAGGTCTAACTTTGGCCTTCCCCAATTCACCTTGTGGTCAAAAACTTGTGGTAACCATTTGGTGAGGGCTAAAGTTGCACCAAGTATTTGCTCTGCGCCGTGAGGGCTAGGTTGAGCTAACCCGCATTTGCGTGCCCTCATATTTCAGCCTCATGTGCGCAGGCCTATTGGAGGGCTTGCCCAATGTAAGCTTGAGTTAGGTTTGATATTACAAAATGGACTGCCCATTTGAGTGCGCAAAGTGTAGCTCTTCCGCAGAGGTCGAGTCTACAGGAGTTCAATGAAACTCATCTGTGTGTGCACTCCACTCACTCCGTCCGTCCGTCACTCATTCGTTCGTTCTCTGTCCAGGACCGAAGTCCGTCCGTCCATCCTTCCGAGCCTCTCTCTCCTCCGTCCCTTCCCTTCCCCTTCCCTTCCCTTCCCTGCCCTCTGCTCGATCGCTCTATGCTGCTGCTCTCTCTCTCTCTCTCCCCCCCTCATTCATTCTGTGCATTTCTTCGTTAACTTCGTTATTCTACTTGTACTTTCCTCCTGTCCCCCTCCTGGCTCTCTCCCTACCTTCCCTCGACTGTCCTTTCTCTGTCGTTGGTTGGCTCGTTGCTTGCTCCTCTTTCTTTCTGGATCTTCTTCTGCAGCTTCACCCCTGACCCCTCCCCGCTCCCTCCCTCTCTCCCTCCCTTCTTTCATTGCTGCCTTCTTCCCTGCCCCTCTTTGCCTTTGGATCCCTTCTCTTTCGAACTTCTTCTTTCCTCCGTCTCCGTTGTCCCTAACCCCCCGTACCTCTCCTCTCCTCTCCTCTCCTCTCCTGTCCCGTCCGTCCGTCTTGTTCTAGATCCTGTTCTTTCCAATCCCTTGGGAATGCTCCACATCTAGCCCCCCTGCCGTGCTGTTCGTTTCCACAGATTTTCCTGGACTCCCTTTTATGGAGTTTGCAACTCCTTCTATCGATGTAGCATTTAGGACTTCTTCTGGTGGAGCATAAACTTGCAACACTAGCTCTGCTGTGCTCAGGGGCCACGCCCGGCAGCGACCAGGAGGAGGGAACACCTTGGATCTGCCGAAATGAATGGAGTGGTGGAATGTAAGACGTGCGGGTCAAAGGCGAGGCCAGTTTCGGTGGCCTACGATAGACAGCGGAGCAGTAAACAATCAAACTGGAAGGCGCGCAATGTACTTCTCGTCCTTGGCGACTGTACTCTTATTGCCCTCCAGGTACGTCCGTAGATCTATTTCAGAGGGTTGCGAGCCAGGGTTAGACTACACATTGGAGAGGCGGAATTGCTCATYCTGATCGTAATTCAAGTCCGGTGGACTCAGCGGAAACCTCCTCAATGCAGATTTCTTCGATCTAGGTTTTCGTTACGCGAGCATCCCTAATCCCAACTGTTGTTCAGCTCTATGAGGTTCGTAGGGTTGTTGAGGACTGTCCTGAGCCCGGAGTCCGATCTGCTKTCACACGTGGAGAATACTAGACTAACCAGCCCACAATTCCTTGACATCACGGATCCCAGGGAAGATCTTGTACCAGTTATAGTTGAGAGGGTTGAATTCGCATCAAATCATTAGTTTGCTTAGGCTTCCCATCGATTTTGGAGTAACCCTAATATCAGGTAGGCAGGGAGTGTTTAACGTAAACAGCGAACTGCTTTACTTACATCGTTCTCTTTTCTGAAGGCAAACAAAGATATCAATTCCAGCGGAATAACCTAAAAGCGAAACSGGAGACGAGTAACGTAAATCAAAGAAAACAACTGCTACCTGGAGTTATCTTTGTAGAGTTTCGTCCGATTATATACTGATGTCCTATTTTCCAATGCAGAAACTCAGTTTTGTTTCTCGTTTTGAGGATAGAGTTGAAAATGGCAGTGTACAAAGAAATTTTTCCTTGCTAGGCTTGAACGACAGGGATGACGATTTTCTGAAGGTTTCTGTTGTCTCAATTCGGCTGATACATGACGGTGCTCGAAAAGATGATGGCATGTCAGCTCGTGTTTCTTACCTTGTCATTTCTTTGTTCAATATCCGTTTCCAATTAACGGTCTGGATCCAAGAAGAGGGGTTCCATTTGATTGGGAATTCTTGTTCYTTTAGTTGATYKAGTTTTTTTGACAGTTTATGTTTCCGGATGGTTGTACCGWTGTTTCAACATTCATAATTACCATTTTGTATATAACTACTCCCTCAACGATCGCGCTGGTTCACCGATTTGCCTTGTATCTCAATGGCTAATTAGTATATCGATTTTCCTCGTGTCTCAGGCATCATGCAGTGTTCGATGATTCTTTCAAGAATCTCCCGTGCACTCGGTTCGCTTCTCTTTATCTTCAAGTTTGTCGTTGTATCACGCGTCTTCCTTCTGCAGGACGATTTCAGTTATTCGTAAGCCTCCTATCTAACTTATATTGTGWTGTTGTTTTGTCCAGCCAATATTGGTGTACATATCGAAAGTGGACGGAAAGTTTCTCTTCAGTCCAGTGAGCGTGAATTTTCTTACAGAATTCATGAAAGTGGTATTTGCCATTGGCATGTTACTATGGCAGGTGATTACGTTCTKTGACATTCGTTGAATACGTGCTTTGTTTGTAGGCTAGCTAACGTAGTATCATGAATATATCTTAAACGAGTTAGTTTAACATTTGACTTTTTATGTGAGTATAATGTTATGAATATGGCTTAGTGCCCAGGAAAGTATTACATCCGGTTATAGATTTTCTCGTCGAATAAGCACTCCATCTGCTGAGGCATGTTTGAGCCTGCTGTCATGAGCACACGTAAACTGCGTTCATTTGCATTCATTCGCAGGCACGTCAACAACGACCAACAGAGCTGTCGTTGCTCTCTCCAAATGTCATTTTGACGGTTTGTTCYTCGTGTTCCTTAAAGTTGTCTTCCCTCAATGGAGGAAGTTATCTTACCTCTATCAGTGTCTTCTTGGCTTTCGCTAGTACTCGAGTCTCCTCTTGCATGTGTGTGGACTTTGCTAAGGGCTTCTATCTGTTTTCCCATAACTTCTTATAAAAGTTTTCGTAGCATCGCTGTGTCATGGGATTATGGGAGTAACTACTGTCATGTTAATTTCAGTCGTAATTGACCACTTTTGAATGTAAGTTGTTTTACTTTATCAAACTATTTTCCGAGTTGTGCACTAAACATGTCCTTGAATGCAGGCTGCAAGAAAGAATTATCTGCTAGCTGTTCCTGCATGTTTGTACGCCATCAACAATTATTTGAAATTTATCATGCAGGTACATGTTATGTCAAGTATCAATTATTTCGAACTTTCCAGAAGCTGTCTGCATGTCTTTTACAAGGTGTAGCCATTGAAATCGTTTGATACATGTAGCAATGTGTATAAGGATTTTGTGTTGAGAGTTTCAAGAAACTKAAGGTGAGATTCATCTGGGTGTTCTGCAGTTATACTTTAATCCTGCAACTGTGAAGATGTTGAGTAATTTAAAGGTGAGTAGTGTTTCTGTGTCTCTCAGAGCATCTTGGAGTGCTGCACTTGTGTTTCTACATAATGACGTCTACATTATATATCTTTATACACTTCATATAGCTTAGATTATGAGATGTATTGCTTTGACAAACACCACYCCTATGTATTGCTTGTACAAGGTAAATATACACTTAGCTGAAATTCATATTCAATTCCAATATCAAGATTGATGAATTTAAAATGTCAATTYCTTATGATGCACTATTGTCAGTCCCATCTATATTATCAGTGGTTTAACGATAGTGGCACCTCCATCTGCATCAAGTAAGCTGTATTTCTAACTGCATTGTGTTCCTGATTTTGTCAAATGCGGATGACTGGGTTTCTTATGCAATACGTATGTCAGGAAAATATTGATATGTCCGAGCTCATCTGAAATTGTCTCCGGTGTCAACAGGTTTTAGTAATTGCTCTCCTGTTGAAGGCAGTCATGAAACGACGGTTTACTGTCATGCAGGTGACTTTTTTCGCTTTCATGTGAAGTCCTTTCTTGTTAATTATCAATTTAATTATTTAARTATTTGTTTCAGCCTTATTTTCGTATAATTTTTCTTACCTTACGRATTGTTTTGGAATGCAGTGGGAAGCTCTTACACTGCTTCTAATAGGAATAAGTGTGAATCAGCTTCATACAACTAAAGAAGGCGCAACTGCTCTCGCGGTTCCAATCGCATCAGTGGCATATTTTTATACCCTCGTCTTTGTAAGTACTACGCCACGTCTGCTTGAAGAATTCTGGTTTGTCTATCAAGCATATACTTATATATGTATGTTATAATATGATGTTCCCTGTTTTTGTAGGGGATAAAAAGGTGTCTCTAATTCGATCTTTTTGCCTCCTTTTTATTTTATTTTATTCAGGTGACAGTCCCCTCGTTAGCGTCGGTTTATAATGAATATGCACTCAAAAGCCAGTTTGATACTAGTGTACACCTGCAGGTTCGTTTCGCAACTTTTAAATTATATTCGTATTGGTTAGCTTTTGTGATGGTTAAGATGCTGAATTCCAGCACGTATTTGGCTCCAGATAATCATACCTTTTTTGAAGTTTTGTTTCTGCAGAACCTCTTTCTGTATGCATATGGCGCCATGTTCAACTTCGTTGCAATTATGGGTACTACTATCTACCAAGGTCGGTCTTTCTTTGCCTCCCAATTTTGGGATCGACCTGTTTGATAGCTTTTCCAAGGATATTTCGTAATTTTGATCAAACTGATTGGGCTTCTTGTTTCCATATTTTTGAGTCGTTACTAAGGATTTTGGCGGTTTGCATTCCGTACGAGCTGGAGCAGGCGGTGCAGGGTTTAATATTTTTGAGGGACATTCAAAGGCCACAATGTTCCTGATTTTCAATAATGCTGCTCAGGGAATCCTTTCTTCCTTTTTCTATAAGTATGCCGGTAAGCTCCATTCTAAATCTTCAAACTAGGGTCTAGTTGGATCTGAAAAAGTGGCATTCTTTTCATGAAATTAGTTTTTTGATATGCATTTACGGCACTTAATTAATACCACCAATAAGTACTTAGATATCTAGAAAGTACCTTGTGAGGAGAATTTTTCATTCATTTCAAGTGGTTTGATACCATGASGTTGACACAGAAACTCTCATGCGCCTAATTTCAACATTCATCTCACCATCTGAAAAGAGGAAGCAAGAGATTTTTCGAGTTGACATAAGCACTCTCACCCCAAATCTGTTCGTTATTTGGCAATCGCTCACAGGGGTCCTTTGTTGAGTCCTTTTGCAGACACAATTTTGAAGAAGTATTCGTCAACAGTTGCTACCATTTTTACGGGTCTTGCTTCAGCTGCACTATTTGGGCATGCACTAACAATAAATTTTGTCCTTGGGGTTACCATCGTGTTCATTTCTATGCATCAGGTTATTTTCTCWCCCTATTTGTGCCATTTGTTCCTAAAGGTCAGGCAGGTGAGAGGGAATCCAAATTTCCAACAATATGAAAAGCAGTATAAAGTGCAAAGTGGAAAAGAATATATTGATGGCTTCCGAATAGAAGTCCTACCTATGATATGTAGGTCATATCCTAGCAGTTGGATTTTCCATTGCAGCAACTAACCTTTGTTAGCAAATTCGAAGCAAGAAATAAAAATTACTTCTCAGTTTGATTTTAAACTGAATATATTAGTGATGCTCATAAGCAGATTGTTGCCAAATGTTCAAAATATGCACTTATATGGCGATATGATTTTATTCCAAATTTTGGATAATGTMTARTTGTTGAATAATTATATTGTTGAATACTTTTTCAAAATTTAATTGTTTGGGCTGAAACAGCTGGATTTTGAAGTGAAACACGTCGTCATTCTTTGAATTTAAAACGTGTTCACTTAGAATTTTTGGAAATACATGTTATGAAAAATGATGAATAACTAACACAAGAATATAGGAAAATTTGGATGGGTGGATGAACGTTTTTCTTGAGAAAGTTGTTCCTTCCAACAATTATCTTAGTGTACACTTTTGGGTCCTGTGTCTTCGCTGTATGTATCGGACAGTTCTTGCTGGTTACGCTAAACCATTATAGGAGTTTTATCTTGGTGCTCTGGCAGGTCTTGATGTAATCTAAAATTCTGGTTTGTTTGTGCAGTTTTTCTCGTCTGTTTCAAAACCCCAACTTGAAGAAACGAGTTACACGCATTTGGAGACACTGGGACGGAAACTTGAGTAAGTTGCATTATCAATCTTTTGTGTATCTTTAAAGATGGAAAATTTTTTACAAGCCTGTAATTGTATCTGATGCATGTTCGTTCCTTTTTAGCAGAGTGTACTGCCTACATCTATAATCTTTTAGCGAAGTCCTTACAGTTAGTCTTCTTTAGACTTTAATGTATATCGTTATCCTGGAAAGAGGACATGCGTAAGTTCTGACTATGTCTTAAATTGTAACAGCAAGAAAGATTCTTCATTGGATGATTTGGCATCTGTTGCGCATCAGGAAGTAAGTTTTGTCTAACCTGCCCTTCGAATCATGGTTCTCAACTTCTTGAAAAGCCCACTACTTCTGGCTCTTTGCTCTTTTATCAATTGTAAGGTCTGTARAGCGTTTTAGGAAGTTTATGATTACCCGGTGTCCTAACGCACTGTGACCTAAGACATCGAATACACATTATGGGCTAACAAGGAGCTCTGATGACCTTGTGATTTTGTAACTTGTTGATTGTAGTAATCCAGCATGAGAGTTTTCAAGATCAAGTGGTTGGATTACAACAGCCTGATTCTGTTTCTCAATGTCGGTGATTGTGCAGGGAAGCCATACTATGTCGGTTAGGTCAGAAAGGGAACCCCTACTTCCTAAATAAGAGCTCTGAATTTCAAATTATATCCCTATTTGAACTGCAGCCCGTGTAAAAGTATGTTCGCAAATTAAATATCCAGTCACATTCCTTCGAATCATATTTGCACTCAATATCCTTAAGCTGACTTCTAATGTGCTTCAAATGGGGTAAGAGAATTTTGGTCCTGAGCTGTTATGTAATCTTGCGGGGGTCGGGGGGTGGGGGGGTCCTGTTTCTTAAAGGGCCTTTGCGGAACTTAGAAAGGATGTTATTAAGGCTTCATTGCCTCTAAGGAGATTTCACTGTATTACAAAGAATAGCAATGCGGTGTGGAATAGCCTGTTCCAGGTCTTTATGGAATCAAGTGAATATTCTTTGCTTAAGTCGGCATGCAAGTTTAGCTGGTCTGACTTCTTGGATCTGTTGGAGATCATCACCATCTGACCTTCGATATGCTTACAACCTCAACTCTGGTGGATAAGCAGTGTCAGATAAACGACTTCCAGCATTTTTGTGGAAACCAGGAATACATAAATTCATCTGGTCCAAAACTAACCCTTGGTAGGTAGTAGGTTGTAAGGTAGTAATCATGACACTTGTTAACCTATAAACAAACTTTAACCCTTGAACGCCGGACCGGTGGCCGTGGAAATCATGCATTTTTGATACCGTGTGACATCATCTACTTTGAAAAGCCAAATATACTCATTGGAAGTCAAAGTCCTAAAAAAGATCTTCCCTTTTCACTCCTAATACCGAGGATGAAAAGTTACAATTCTGTCCTCCACGGTTTGATTCCCTACCATTCATCGGACGCAAAATGTCCTCCTCGGCGTTCAAGGGTTAAGCATTTCTTTTCTTGACTTTATGAAAGCCTGCCCCCAAAATGCAAAAGCTCATTTGGGGCTTCCCAATCCCATGGGTAAGAAAAAAGTCATCCCAATTTGAACTTTTGATGAAAGTCATCCCAATTTGTGGAGGTACTTTATCAACTCATCAGGAAAGTACCCCCCAATTGAAACAATACTGTTTTAATGGGTTCACAGTCCAACTTTGAAAATGTACTGTTGTAATACAACATTAGTACTAATGTAATGGTAATTCAAAGGGAGGCATTTTATTTGTATGTTTTAATACTGATGTTGTACTACAACTATACATTTTTAAAGTTGGACTGTGAACCCATTGAAACAGTACAACATTAGTACTAATGTAATGGGGTGTTAGTTCTTGATGAAGTTGTTAAAGTAGTTTATCAAGCTCAAAAATATGTACTCCATATTTTACTAAAATTACAATTGTGGAAATATTTGAAGTAGTTGACTAAGCCAAAATTGCATTGACTCTAGTTTAAATGTGAATTTTGCAAATATGAGGTTATAGATGGAAAGAGTAGAAATTTCAAAAAATCACCATGTGAAGAGAACCTCATTTTAAATCCATTTCAAAAAATTTATTCAAAAAACGATAATATTTACATAGCATTTAGTAGCCCTTACTGAGGTTGTATTTTTTTCTCTATAATCCTTATCTACAAAATGCATCCAAACACAATTAATGTAAACTTCAATATTGGTATTAGGGTAGTGGTGGTAGTAACTTGTATTTATGGTATGCTCCATTCTTTTTTAGGACCAAACATACAAATCAACAAAATGGGATTTAGTTCATTAAGATCAATGTTTTCAACATTTAAATTACTTCGCTTTGTTTACAGTACCAACCAGAATTTATGTTTTCCAAATGAAAATATCCTTTATATATATATATATATATATATATATATATATTTATAAAAGGGGTGGTAGGAGGTAAAACAAACAATGTGGGATATGTAAACTATAATTAGTAGGAACTCAAACTGCTCATGGTTAAGTCAAATTAAAACCAAAATTAAATTTGAAGTATAATTCTAGACATACAGGCATAGTTGAATAATGTTTTTCAAGAAAATGAACTTAAAAAAAGTTGTTGAATTAAGATAAGTTTCATCTCCAAAAATCCAATTGAGATTTTGAGCCTCTGATCAAAAGTTATGGACAACTTTCAAAGAGGGGTTAGAAAAGACAATTTCTTTGACATTTTCAAACATCCTCTCTAAAATTTGTTCATGACTTTTTATTTCAAGCTTGAAATCTCAATCAGATTTTTTGAGATGAAACTGAATTTAATTTATCAACTTTTTTAAACTTGTTATACGAGAATTTTATTGGAAGACAAATGAGAATTTCCATTGCAAAGAAAAAACTACAAGATAGCTAAGCCGCAAGGCTGGTCAAATGAAGAGAAAGAGCACAAATAAATTAGGTGAAGCAGCAAGGAAGGATCCCCCTTCAAATAATTGAGTCACCATACCTCAACTCTGGTGCACATGCTTTCTCTCTCTCCTTGCATCTTTGCATTYCAGAATTTTAAGCTTCTGAATTGGGGTTAGATTCCTCTTTCTACTTTTCATTTCGTTGTAAATTTCAGCTTTGAGTCCCTAGGTATCAAATTGTTGAATCAATAATTATGTATTTTAGTGTTTTTTTTATTAGTGTAATTGCAATTATTGAGCAAATTTGCACCATGCCCTTAGGGAAGATGCAATCCATGGATGATACTATCAAGGTTAGTGCTTGTGAAGTTTTTAGCACAGCTAAAATGCAGTAACTTCAAGTTTCTTAGAAAAAAAACCTTGATTCTTTAGTCGGGTCACCTYGTATTCCATGATTCCATCAACAAGCTCAAATATTTTTATTTCCTTTTGGTAATAATTGTGTTGAATTTGTGGTTGTAGATTTTCAATAATATGGAAATGGAGTTTAAAGTTCACAATTGTGTAAACAATGTTGCCGAATTGCGTAAACAACATTGAAGTCAGGYAAGAAAATATGCCTCGTATCTGATATTCTAATTGTCAATCAATTGTGTTTTTCCTACCAGAGGCTTTTTTCCAAATACTGAAGTAGAAGATAGACTTAAGCACTAATCTTTTAGATTGCATACCACCTTGGCGTTCATGAAATTAATTACAAGCTAATGGGGCTTAAGAACCAATGATGATTTACATTATTYTGTGCCATGTTTTAGTCTTCCTAGGCATGTCATTAGAGAAAAAATCATTTGCCAGGCAACCATGGTCCTTATAGGTTAGAATGGATTTGGTGGTGTTTGTTGGAGTTTTGGTTAGCTTTTAAATTTAGTTTTGATCTTGGAACACTGTAACAAAACATGGTATAAAAAATCCGCACTCACAATCGAGTGCAGTTCTTTTGACCTCAGTTCTGTGCAGGCCCACTATGATTGTAGTCGAGGTTTTTTGCAATTTCCCACTGCAAGTTTTTGAATTTTGAGGCGTGTAATGAGGTAGAAACACCCATTAGCGCACATGTACCCAATCTTGTACCATAGACTACACCCAATTGCGTCCCTTGATTGTAATTAATGTCTTACAAATACTTGATTGTGATTCGCTGACACATATGAATGACAAAAACCTAATTCTGATTTGCTGCCTGCTGATTTTGGCAGTGTTCAGATTTAGGTACACCTATAGGACAGTTCCAGTGGTCTAGTGAGCCGGCACTTCAAAAAATCATAGAAATTACATACTTTTTGTCTACATGTGAAGCTTTGATTCATTCTATTTGGACTAGTAATGAGAAAGTTATGGACAATCTTGTTTTTTGGGCAATCTAAGGATCTTCTTGAAAAAAACTTCTAGGATTTATTTCTGAATTCCATTTTTACAATTTTTCAAAAGAAATTGTTGTACAAGGTGAAGTTTACTTTCTAGAACAATCTCACCAATGGGATTTTTGTGTTTCAATCCCATCTTAGAGCTATTAACCATTTAGTTTTTCTTTCAATATTGGACCTACTTTTACTTAACAATTTTTTAAAGATTAAAAATCAAGTGCATTTTTTTTGAAATGTTTTTTTTCTAGACTTTCAACTCAATTTTTAAACATAAAAAATTTTAAATTCAAAGTCTGTAGTACAAAATATTTTGACAAACGACAATCAAAGTCATTTGAAATTGCAAGCCAATGTTCAAAAAAGCTTTCTTTTTCAACTTTGAATGCTAATATTTTCCAATCTATAAGGTCAAACTTCATGAAATTTTTACCACATGATCTAAGACAAGTGAAGTACAAGATCCTATGGTTAGATTTTGGGAAAATTTAATTTTTTGTTTTCTTGGATGAATGCAACAAAAATGACATTTTTCAGTGGTTTTGACAGAAAAATGGCCTTGGGACTTTAGGGATTAAGGTATACGCTAGTGATGGCATTAGCGTTAGGATTTTAAGGTGTAATGGTTACAATTGATTTTACTTTGCAAATATAGAYGTTGTTGTGGATTCTTTTAGAGTGTAATTTTTGGCTATGGTGACAATAGGTGGTGAATGTGCAATGCCAAGTTGCTCTGTCACTTGCTTTATTGGAATTTGGAATGTATAAAAAAGAATGTCACTTTTGTATGTCTTAATATGTTTAGGTCTGTCTTAGCAATGATTTTATATTTTGTCTTTATTATCTCAAAAAAATTGTTTTATGAGAATGTATAGATGATGTTTTATGACTGAAATTGTTTCGTGTGGTTGGAATTTGGCATAGGTATTGAATTCTTGTTTGTAGTTCTAAATTCTTAATTGAACTGCAGGTGCTCWTTTTCTAATTTTTGGAGATCTAGAAGCCACCATACAAGTAGTCRTTATAAAATAGTTCATGTAGGATTCTCTTGCCAAGCCCTACAACATGATAGTGGATTATTATTTATACTTTTTATTGTTGAATGCTAGCTCTTCTTCTTTGCCTACYCTTGGACTAGACTACTTCAATCCAATCGAAGCACTTAGTGAAGGATCCAATTTTTACTCTTACATTCTCATGTAGAATTGAAGTTCAAGTGGTTGAAATACAATTAAAAAGTTATTATTGAATGAACACCTCGGGTATGCAACTCTTGTATTATATACATGGTCATCGGCATTAAAACAGCTCAGAGGACGGCTTTTGTTAAAATTATATCAAATTAAAATCGCCAAAAAGCTAGGTGAATACCAAATTAAAAGAAAATTAAATGTAGTAAACGCTAAATTGCATACACTTAAGAAAAAAAACTCACAATCCGTATGAAGAATTGAAACACCTACGCATAGTTTCTAAAAATGCATACAAAAAAGTTCCCTCTTGTCAAAATTAAATTTTTAATAGAAMCCCCCCAAAGTTGCCTAGCTTGGTCTACGATACATGTATTAAAAAAAATCATATAATTAGGTTTTTAATTCTATTATTGTCTTTAAAAATATTTGTTTCATGTACATAAGTATGTTTTTGGATTCCTTGTTAAAAGGGCTACAAGATTATTCTACATTAAAAAAAAATTTATCCCTTAAGATTGGATTAAAACACATTATAAGTGATTACAATCAAGGCCATATAATATGGGAGTCGCGTACCCGGGATAAACACCTTCTACACATGGCAAACAATCCATTCACAATACCACAATCTCAAGGGCTTGTCAATGACACCATTTAGGGACACCATTCACGGAATTAACCCCTAAAGGACCAACATGCGTTTTGTGGCCACATAGATATTTTGGGCAGGTACATGTGACTAGAGATTTTCATGTTTTTGGCCCAAATTTTAATAGACTTTCATATGCACTAAATTTCATGACTTTTGGAAATATGAGTCAAAAATTATGGCCTAATATGTTACTTTTTTTTGTACACGGGCAATTTAGGTAGATTAGAAAAAATCACTTTTTTTGAAAACAAAAATTTGAAATTGATTTTCTAGAGTTATATATACATAGAAAGCTCTAAACCATTCCATTTTGATCAATGAGTCAAAGGTTATGAGGATTTTTTGTTTGCAGGCAGTTATGGAATCTCTACTCTAAAATAAACTTTCAAGTCCTTTATCTTACTCAATTTTCAATATTTTTGGAAAAAAATAAAGTCTTCAGATGAATATTGATTATTACAACATTTCAGCCATTGGAATTGGCATTTTTCAATAACATAATTAAATTCTTAAGAATTTAGTATTTTGAATCATTCTCTACTACTGTCTACTTACTATTTTTCTTCTATATGTTGTTCGATTCCAAATGATCTGAAATTTTTCAAGCATGTGGAAAGCTTGTCTAGGAAAAATAATGTAAAGAAGCACCACCATTTTGGACATTTTTTTAAAGAAAAGTGAGCTTCTAAAGTGCAACTACCCTGTTTTTTGCAGGGCCGAAAAAATGATCTCAATGAATTTGCATGCTTATATCTTATTATGCACAAAGTGGAAATTTCTGAAATTCTTATCACATGTTCTTAAGTTAGCATACTACAAGATCCTACGATTATGTGTCGAAGATAGTTTTTTATCAAAAGTTTGATACTTGTACGGGTGATTGCAAGAAACACTTCACGTTTTTGTCTCAAAAACATAGTTTTTCGCCACAGAACTAGCAGTACTAAGTCATACTACCCAAACTATGTGTCAATGGCGCACTTATAAATGTCAACCTGCCAATTCTGGGCGCCTGCAAATCTACGCCGTTCATTTAGTATTATGTAGTACTATAGAGTGTTACAAAGTACTACTGACGCCACTGATAACAAAAAATAGCAAAAAAGGGTTCTGTGGACCTTTTCATTTTTAATAATTCAAAAAACTATTTGAAAAAATTTCATTTTGCTAGAGAAGATTGCGCTTGCATTGCACCAAAGAATTCATGTAGGAAAATTTTTTCCCTCTTTGAACCCTTCGCATAAAGGAAGGTCATTTTGACCCCATGTGTCCAACCATCATATTTCTATTTTCAAAGAAACTCATCATGAGTCCTTGCAATCTTAGTAGACCTCCAACGTATCCAATTTTTGGCTTCTAATTCTCATTTTTGGGTCAAAAAAAGGACTAAAATCCTCCAAAATGGGTAAGGTAGAGTGGTAGACATCCAATCAGGGGTAGGTTAAAAATACTAAACTAATTTGAAAAATTTGAAAAAATTACTCAATGTCTAAAACTACCACATGTACCTCCGTTCCAAGTTTCATGCCAAATGGACAAATAATGCAAAAGTTACGAGCAAGAGACCACCTATTCGAGTACCTTCATTCCAAGTTTCATGCCAAATGGACCAATAATGCAAAAGTTATGAGCAAAAAACCACTTGTTCRAGGGCAAGGGGACAAAAAATAGGACAAATGTTTCTTGCAATCACTTGTACTCAAAATGGCAATTTGGGAGCATTTTGGGTAAAAACATAGTCATGGAAATTTTGRGATTAAGCCCAATTACCATTCAAAAGGCAAAAAAAGTCCACCTCTAGGGTTAGCAATGGTCAAGTACCATATGTGATTTTGTCTTGTTGTGATCACCTAAAATGAGTGTTTCCTTCTCCAAAAATGAATTGCTTGGAATCCATGTGAAATAAGGTAGGAGGTCCATAATGCGCCCATGTAAGCATAACATTCTTAACCTTCACTTGGGGGTCCCTACTACTCCCTCAAAATGTGGCTTCTCSATCAAGGCAGCAACCAATCATGGCATCTCTTTCACAAACCAAACCAGCCAATGAAATTGTCCCTATTATAACTAAAGTCTTCCCCCAGATATATAAGGGAGGATTATACCTTCACCTCGGGGGAGGTATAGCAACCAATTATGGCATCTCTCACAAACTAGACCAGATATAGCAACCAACCATGGCATCTCTCTCACAAACGAGACGAGACAAGCCAATGAAATCGTCCCTATTACAACTAAAGTCCTCACCCAAGTATATAGGGGAGGATTATACCTCTACTTGGGGAGAAGAAGGTATAACACCCAATGAAATTGTCCCTATTATAACTAAAGTCCTCACCCAAGTATATAGGGGAAGATTATATCTCCACTTGGGGAGAAGGAGGTATAAGGAGAAGGAGATCTAACACCCAGTTAAGAATGTTATGAGGGTTGAAGCAAAATTTTGGCAAGATAAAACTGCTTGAAATAATTTTCAATAAATTTTCCTTGAAAGACAAGTGGAATTGGCATCTAACCCAAGTTGTTCCATAAGTTGGAGCTTTGTGGAATCAGATATGAATTTTTGAAGTTGCACAAAAGTGGATTTCAATGGGCTCTAAAATTGACCGCCTCCTCAAATGTAGACTGCTTGTACATTGGAGAGTGCAAAATGTACCTCCAGAGCGTGATTGCTTTTAGAACCTGCTCCGTTTTAGGAGCTCCTACCTTAGTGCTTGGTTTGCCGTTCAGTTGCAGTAAAAAAAATTCTGAATCCAGCAAGTGGAACCATGCGCAGTGACAAAATGGTCCACAATGGCCTTCCTACCTGTCTTCACAAAACGCGGCGTCTGCACAGAATCCGCTGACCGGCGAAGTGATGGAACTTGCCACAAAGACCGGCTGCCGGGATTCACAACGCATTTCAATGCCGGAAACATCAAAAAAATGGGACAAACACGAAAAAACAACAGAACACTGAAGAAAGAAACTYCAACCAGCCAATAGCTGATGTCATCAGAAAGCCAAGTGGTATCGACGCGAATGAATGACGAAAGCGGTGAATTGATGGTATTTAATTGCACTGCCGGGACGAATGGCAAGCTTTTCCCTTTCCAGACAGCACAAGCCTAAGCATGGTTTACAACTTAAGAATCCCACATACACCCTGGCTACCATGTCCCACTTACAGTAGTATGGACACACAAATGGATGTGTCTACCTACATGTGAACCCTTCAAATTATCCACCCTTATCGAGGCAGAGACCTATCACCTGAAATGTTTCAACTAGTCTTGCAAATGAAGAGATACAGAGAAAAAAAGACAATGCTCCTGTTCCATGCACAGAGGAAGAACCGTCCCAGGATCTCCAGGCCAACCTGCCATCAAACAATAAATCGGCCCGGCCAACTACACGAGGCTTCCAAGGAACGCCGCAGAGGTGCATGCAGATGCACAATGCCCCATAAAACAAGCACTGTAGCGCCTACTCAATGCCAGAGAAAAGTGGTCTACGAGCAACAGCCGCTTTTCTGAGGGATCGTTTGTCCACGCAACTGAACATTGTTTGGTTTGCTGGTGCTGCTCAAAGCAGGCTGACTGGCCATCCTACAAGTGATCAAAACACCACTATATCAGATGCAACGCTCACTCTTCATCATAACAGTGTGAGCCATCGCGAATATTTGTACCCTTCACGACAACAACGCGCATCTGATCCAGGATGATGCTGGCAGGCCTAAAAGCTCATCAACGAGCAGGCATTTCGGACATTTATAATGAGATGAAGGTCAATGAGCACCTCAGATGCTCGAGGACCCCGTTGCATAACTTAACTCAAAAGGGCAGGCCAAGATACGCGAATTACAGCAAACCTGGGTACAGCACGCAGCCCAAACCATATCCCCGACAACATCCACGTCATCTGCAATGCACTCACCTGTTTTTTATCTCAGCAGCCATCGTCATGAAAGCCTGTTCCACGTTCGTAGCATTCTTTGCACTCGTCTCCAAGAAAGGAATTCCGATCTCGTCGGCGAAGGCCTGGTACAAAGAACGAGCATTTTGTTGCCATTCAAATGGGACCCAGTACAGACCAAAAAACACTAAACAGGACTGAACAAAAAAGTATGAACATCCACGCACCTTCGCGGTCGCATAGTCAACCACCTTCTTGGACGCAAGATCGGATTTGTTGCCAACGAGCAGCTTGTTCACATTCTCACTGGCATAACGGTCAATCTCGTTCAACCACTGCTTCACATTGTTGAAGCTCTCCTGGTCTGTAACATCGTACACAACCTGCATGGTGACAACAAAGCAACTTCCTTTCATGTCATCTACTTATCTACACTTATATTCATTATACTATAAAAAATTTGTACAACTCCTATCTGTCAAGGCTAACTTAATAATAAAAATTCCTACTATATGATATTTTTACATTCCCTATTTTATATATATTAGAGGATGTAGCATTTCATAGACCCTATAGTAGCTCTAAAAATTATATAAAATTTTCCCCCTTTGAATTAAATGGACCCTATCTTTTAACTCACGTACTTTTCCAAAAATTGCGAGTGATCGCCCCGGGACTTTTAAATGAAATTTTCAAAATTAAAAAAAAATATTGCACTAAATTTAGTTTGTTTGCTAGAAAAATCTCATCATTGGTATTAGCAGTTTTCAATTCAAGCTTAAAGCTATTAATGATGTAGTTTTTCCTTCACTTTTAAACCTACTTCTACTTATTAATTTTTTAATGAGTGAAAATTAAATGGTTTTTTTCTTAACATTTTTTCCTAGATTTTCAATTAAATTTTTCAACAAAAAAAATTAGAAACTCAGAATGTAACTAAGGAGATCACTATCAATTTTTGAAAACTTACGTGAGATAAAAATTACGTGAGTTAAAAGATAGGATTCATTTATTTCAAATCAGAAATTTTTTATGTAATATGTATACATATTATAAAACCGTGTTGGACTGCCCAAAATCTGCGCTGGATTCTCCCAAAATTGCGCTAGATTAAACAAAAAACATCATATGGTTTATGTTAAAAACCATGTTGAAAACCATGTTGAAAACCATGTTGAAAACACTGTGAATTGTGTTACAACGTAGGGAAACGCAAAATCAATGTTAGATTCTACGATGTCTATGTTTCTCTTGGTTTTCATTGCATTTTCAACATGGTTTTCAACATAAACCATATGATGTTTTTTGTTTAATCTAACTCAGTTTTGGGGGAATACAACGCAGATTTTGGGCAGTCCAACGCGGTTTTTTTCTAGTGGTAGGACTATAAAAAAAATTAGAAACACAAAATGTGACTAATGAGATGAGTGACTATCAATTTTTGAAAAATTACATGAGTTAAAAGATAAGATTCATCTATTTGAGGAGAAAATTTTATATAATATGTAGGACTACTATAGAGTTCATAAAATGCTATATACTCTAATATATATATATATATATATATATATATATATATATATATATATATTTATATTGCTACGTAAAAACATCATGAAGTAGGCTGAACATAAGGTAGAAGCCTTTCACTAGTTATCCACTAACCATGTGGGATAACTAGCAACCATGGGCTGCCTTTGATTACAAGCAATACCCAATGGACTCTAAGTCCAACTAAGAGTCTAATGCTACTCCTAGGGCTGAATGTACATGATCTACACTAATATGTACATGTTCTTCAACAAATATGTGTCCAAAATGACAAAAATTTGACTAGAACTTGTCAATTGTTCCCTCAATGGGTACGTCTTGAAACGGCCACATGATTGACAAACTTTTATGTCAGACCGAACATAACGTTTGTCAATTGTCAATGACAATAGACTTGCTTGAACCTTTCAGTACTGGTCATTCCCAATTCAAAACCAATCCTCCCAAATTCCTGAATTCAAAATTAAGCACTATGTCTTTGTCCCTCTTCTTAGGCACTTACCATTTCAAAACCGATCATCCCAAATTCAATACCAAAGACTACTGTCCTCTCTTTCCTGTCACGGAAATAGAGCTTGTCTTCTTCACTTAACCATAGGCTGATGAACTAGAAGTTMTGTAATGCATCACAATTGTGAGGCAGACAAGGCATGTCGTCTTCAAGTAATCACAAATTCACAAGTCATCAAATAGAAATTTTGTAATGGACAAGCATAATCACTAATGCACCGAACTACAAGTACACAAAACTAATGCATAGAACTGCAAGTACACAGAAAGTACACAGAACTACAAGTCCACAAAATTGCAAGCACAGAAAACTGCAAGCACTATTCTGGCCACATGTACACTCCCATATCCTTTAGCAATACTTTTTCCTTCTTCATAAAGTTAGCTAGTATTCCTTTACGGATCACAACACTCTAATTTTGAGCATGAAAAGTGCGTTGATGTTACATTAATTGCACTGTACATTGCTAGTAAAACATAGGATTGACGTTAACAACGAATATTCCTCAATGTGTACAGTGGATGATGTACTGTACCATCTCCTCCACATTTGTGCTTACACCTCCTACAACTCAAAAGATCTTATGCATCTAAAGAACTTTAGCATCTATTGTGGGCCTACCTTGCACAATTCATATCATTAAACAATTTCACAATGAATAGCATTTAACAATTTTCCAGTGGACCTACCTTGCACAATTAATAGCATTTAGCAATTGCACAATTAATAGCATTTCACAATTGCACAATAAATAGCATTTAACAATTGTCATGGAAATTGCTTAATACAAAAACACCGCACTTAAATGGCCCCATAAATATTGTTTCCCATGTGCATCTAAGCAGCACATGTTGTTGGAAGCACATGGTATGTATAATAACATGGAATTATTCCTGAAACCCCTTGTACTAAAGCTCACCTACCTGCTCCTCTAATTTCAGCTGAACATGCTAGAAAACCAAAAACTAACATAATGCATGCACATGGGACAATCCAACTCCTGCTCCACATGCTTTGCAGCACAACTGTCACTTGGAACTATCAGGTTCGACAAGTCCTTGAAATCTGGCAAAGTCCTCAACTTCATTTATCCTTCCTTTTTTGGCTCCCCGATGTGTGGTTGCTGTCATTTCTTGCTGACTGCAGGGCGGCCAAAGATTGCCTTGCATCCTACGCAGCATATACAAACAAACAGATCTTTAGTACCTTCAAAGTGACACTCGGTTTGCCAAGTAAGTGTATACGTTGCTTGAGGACAGTGCTCGCTCCCTTCAAACACCTGCGGCTATGGTTCGGGTTGAATTTACTTAAGTTGTCTTCACAATGAAATATCTTCCAATTTGCAGGAAATAAAAAAAAAAATTAGACACTCTACGAACATGGCTTACATGAACAAGTGCAGGTGACAATCTTCAGGGTACACTTATTTCTACGAAATATGGTCACTACAATTCCAACCCCATACATTATTCACTGATATCACACGTACCTTCAATTCTTGAAATATGTTCTTCCCTCCAAATGACTAGACTCTACTTTGGCTACTGTGGTTGTCTTCACCATGATGTTGATCTTCTCTAGCCATGTTGTCTTTACCTTTACCTTCCAACGCTTCTAGTTGTTGCATCATCATCACAAACGGATGTTTAGCAATCTCCTCAACTGATACAGAAGCGATCCGCCCCCAACAGCCTTTTCCCTTCTCCCTTTGAAAGCGTTCTTCTCTCCGTTCAAGTCTTGACTTCCACTTTCCATGAGATCATGGTATTTGTCCTCGTCACTCCTACCTTCATCTGATTTTGCAGCCGCTTCAACTGTCAATGTTATATGCAGGGTTAATTTCCGCCGACCTCCACTTTTGTGCATGACATTCACATTGCTTTCCTGCCTTTGATGACGCCCACCATAGCCTTTGTCACGCGCCATTTCGTACTTCACTTCTTCAGAATCAGGTGATCTCCTCAAAATTCGCCTGAGCCGTTGTCTAACTCCAACTTCACCAGACGGGCTAGTGCGACCAAAGTTCATGCGGTAAGCGTTTGCTCTTCGACAATCCTCTGACTTCTTCATTGACGTTGGGTTGTCCAATTGCCTCTGTAGAGTGCGCCACGTTCGGTTCGACATACCTTCTGGCTTAGACTCCCCATTTTGAATCATATTCCACAGCTCTACACGTCTCAAAGTGACTCCATGAGCAATAATTTCTTTCACGCACTCGTACTTCACTGCGTTGTTATACTCCCAAGTATGCTAGATCGACTTTGCAATTTCAGCAAAAGCCGCATCGGGTTGCTCATTGTGAGTGGGAAATTCCATCTAGGGCTGATTGGAAGCCTTGAGCTCTTTGGAGTGTGGAGTATCCAATTTGTGAGGAGAATTGTGAGTTTACTTGTGGTTTTGAAGTGGCACCAGCCCATGATGTCCATGTGGTGGTTGTGAGCTTCATTAGGATCTGAATTGGTGTTGGGAGGAGGTGATGTCCTTGCAAGGAGTGGTTTGTCGTTCTTAAGGTTGCAAGGATCTTGGGAGGTCCTTGTGAGGGCTGATTGGTGCCATTTCAGCCCAATTCGCTTCCAAAAGAGTGTTTGGAGGCTGAATTGAGCTTGGAGACCTTTTGGGTGCTGCCAACAAGTGGGAGGTGCTTCAACATGGCATCAAGTGGAGGAGAAGGCGTGCGCATCATTGATAAGTTCAATGGGGAGAACTTTGGCATGTGGAAGTTCAAAATGGAGATGATCCTTGCGGAGAAGGACTTGTGGGAGGTGGTGGATGGGAGTGAGGAGCCTCCAAGTGAAGATGCKGATCCAAAGACCAAGAAGGCATTTGAGAGGAAGGAGAAGAAGGCCTTTGCTCTCATTGCCATCAACCTTGTGGACCGGCAAATTGCACACATTTGACATTGCAAGGGACCACCCAAGCATGGACCACCCTTTGCAACATCCACGAGACCAAGAGCCTCTCCAACATCCTCTTTCTTCGGCGCAAGTTCTTCACCAGCAAGATGCAAGAGGAGGATGACATTTTCGATCATGTCAACAAGATCAAGGCTCTTGCGGATGAGTTTGCTTGCTTGGAGACCCCCGTGACGGAGGGAGATGTGGTGATGACCTTGTTGGAGAGCTTGCCGCCATCTTATGAGTTCCTCATCACGGCATTGGAGTCGAGGCCCACCAAGGAGCTGACCATGGAGTTTGTCACCGCCCGCTTGATGCATGAGATGACCAAGCGAAAGGAGAATGAGGCCCAAGGGGAGGGATCAGCCCTTGTCTCAAGATATGGCAATATCTTTCTACCATCTAAGTAAAGCCTTTCTTCCATTCATACCTTTGTATCTTCAATAAGTTCTTGAGGTCCTTGAATGGCACAAAGGACTCGGGATCGATCAGAATACTGTTGCACTGGCTGGAAATGACCTCCTTCCAGAGACCATGGATCTCATCTATAGTAGTGATGAGTTTGATCTTGTTATGGATGCTTATATCAGCCAGTTTCTTCTTCGTCATTTCTCCCTAGTGCTTCTTGACATCAATCATAGAAAACGGAAGTTTCATTGCATTGTGGAACTCCTGAATCATTATAAGAAACAACAGTTCAAAGAAATGTCCATTTCAAGTCGACACAACTTGAATTCAACGGACAAAGTGGACTCGGTATCGATGGAACAATTTGGCAATAAAACTTAATGTCCATTTTTTTGCAAGAACTTAATCTTGCGCAGTTTTATTTCGAACGAGAACGGACTTTTCCAGTTCAATAGCTTCCTTGGAAGATGGTGGCCAGTTGAGGCTAATCCAGACGTTTTGGGCGCTGATTATATTCGTGGCCCAAGTTGGCATGTAGTTCTGGAAGTGGTTCACTCGGTTATAATACACGGATATCTGTCTGATGATTCTCGCGTCTGAATTCCACACAATGAAACACTTCCAATGCTTGAACTGCTCATATTTCACCTCAGCCCCATCAATGTCCTTCATTCTCTTTGAAGCAGCAACGTTGTACCAGGGTTGTTCTGTCGAACAAGTTTTTGGGTTTCGGTGTCGAGTTGTCTGTCTGACGTCGCATGTCGAGTATGTCGAGTGTCGCATATGCTCAACAAATTTGAGGGCACCCACACCCGCGGTCGCCAAATTTTGAAAATTTTCTACCCGACGGGCAGATATGGTAGAGGGACCCATAACCGATCAAATAAGCAATTATAGGCATGATCTAGGATAGTGCAAGGCAGAACAAATATTTTAAGAGGTGCATTGACAAAAATAATGGGGATTGCCAAAAATTTGGTAATTATATTGCTTCAATTCAAATTACTACAAATTTTGAAAGGCAAAAGTTGGGCCTGATCCATGTCCAACATGTAGAGTAATCCAAAACCGCTCAACTTCAAAGTAATTACTGTTCACTGTAGCATGGAAAACAATGAATAAGTGTCAGGACACTTAAATAACCATAGCATTACCACTACGCATTTCATGAAACCCAAAATTAGGAACAACTGGCCGCAAAGCTGGCAAGTCAGGTCCCTATAACCCTAAATCTCAAATTGTACAACAAGTCAGGAAGTTTTTGCTCACTAGCCATCAACGGCTCCATCAGTCGCACTAAAGTCGCCCTCTTGCTGCGATAGTTCGCGCCCTTCTCCAACACCACCAACGGTCATAACCGCGTTCATGTTGCTTGCAGCTTGCGCGGTTGCCGGAGAAAGCATTGCTTGCAGCAGCGGGCTCGTCCAAGGCTGGGAAGGTTGTGATTGCATCAATTGGGTAGGGTAGGATACGGGAAGGACGTTGCAGGGAAACACTGCTTCGGATGTCGATGGAATTGTAGATTGCAGAGCCGTGAGAAATTGCGAAGCAGGTATGTGCTGCGAAGAAAACTCCGATGATGGAAATGACGTCGTTGCTTGAAATGGAAACCCTAGCATGCTCCGCATTTGGCTGTCAATGGTGCTAGATTGTAGTCCTTCTTGTCCTCCTTTTGCCACTGCCGCTGTTGCTTTTTTCAACCTCTGTGCTTGTTGCCGATTGAATTTTTTTGTCGCCTTCTCAGCTTCCCGTTGAGCACGCAATTTTTCTTGCTCGGCTGCCTTTGCTGCACGCACTTGTGCTCGTTCATGCATTTCTTTCTCTCTTTCTCGAGCTTTATGTTTCCTACGCTCTTCCTTCTCTTGCTGCTTGCGCTCACGTTCTTTGTCGGCGTTGACTTTTGCTTGCCTTCTACGCGCCACAGCATCAAGGTAGTCATCTGATGTGAGCACAAGTAATTTTGTAAAATCTATTTTTGAATCTTTGCGCTTGGTACTGACTTGTTGTGTCACGATTGGCAGGGTCAGGAAGTGCGCCATTGACTCCATCGACTCCGAGCCCCTGTCGAAGGCGCCCACCTCAGCACACGAATTGGGATCAGATGGATCAACATTTACAAAGAAGTGCTCCACATCATCTCCTGGTTGCTCCTCCATTTCTGCCGCTATCTGCTGCGAGCTTGGTGAGTCTCCCTGCTCAACACTTGCAGCTTCAATGTCCTCCTCCTCCTCCTTGGTTTCCATTTTGTCGATTGCTTGTGTAGGTTCTGCTAGAGAGGATTCGAGTGGGCAATTTAGGATTCCCTGCTCTACATAGACTTCAGATGGATGACATTGCCCTTGCACTGCTTGAGGGTTCAAGGGCCAAATACCAGATGCCCTAAACCCGCTTTTGATGTTTTGGGAAGATAGAGCCTTCACTAGTAGAAAACAGGGTCAAATGTAACCAGTGAAACAATGACTGCCTTGTCCGGCGTAACTGGCAAAAGACCCGCAGTCATTAAATTCGCGCAAATGCTGACTTGGCACAGTGAGTAGTCATTTGGTAGTCATTCGCAGGTATAGTGGATGTCAGATGGATGATAACAGCGACGAAATATTTTTTCATCTGTTGTTCCGTCTACGTTCTGTACTCTGAACATTGCTGCGA
>VACF01000787.1:0-40935 GCA_006891605.1 Pleurozium schreberi | reverse complement strand
AATAGTCTTAAAGAAGCCTATTCACTAACTTGAGCATTAGGCTGTAATAAGATCAATACAAATGCACAAGATAGCTAAAATAAATTGCAATGTAAGTAGATAACATGAGAGTGGTTTGGCATTGACRCTCTAGGCATAAACTTGGATGTCATAAGATTCAAATCAAGGAGCTAAATCTTCAAGGCCAATTTGTAARAGAGAGTTTGAGAATTGGTATAAAAGAAACAAGAGAGAATAAGTGAAAAGATAGTAGAACTTGGGAATTGAAATGAAAATTACAAAAGAAAAAAAGGCGCCTTTATAGCAAGATGATGAAGAAGGGTTTACAACTCTAGCTATCATTTCTAAACTTGGAAACAACCAAGAGAATGGTTTAGAAAGGGAATCTCTACCTTACACKACCAAAGTCTTCTTCTCTTGGAAAAATTTGCAAGTTGCTAGTTTACTTGATGGATGAATGGAAAACTYGTCATTGACAATTGGCTCAGCTTTCTAGGTCATATTAGACGTGCTCCCATTGAATTGTTTGGTTGCAATCTATGTTGTTCTTGTCTTGTTGTTTTAGAGCATCAACTTGTTATCTTGTGCACCTTGTGGTTTGTCCTATAACGGTTGTTTTACATTCTTATTTAGTGTTGAAAGATTTTCCATTGTACTCATTTTGCATTTTTTTTCTTGTCATTCTACTAAACCTATGCCTAATCTGCTTCACCTTCATTAAATGGGACAAAGAGCCCTTTGTCATGCATCTAATTCAAAGTAAACATAGGTCTAGTAATGTCAAACTTTTTCATTTGACTTAAAAGACAAATATGACAAGTTTGGAACATTTAATGGATTGGTTTTACTCCAAAATAACCAAAAATAACCAAGTGAAGATAATTCATGGGCTTACATAAACACTACAAAAAATACTATTGTTTAGTCATTTCATATTCTAATGATTTTAGTTATTATTACTATTAGAAACTTTATACTTGAAATTTATAGATTTGAGTTTAAAACTTTGGAAGATCATATAAGACCTAAAGTCCTAAAGTCCCAAAGTCCCCTTAAGAGACAGTTGGAATATCAAGTAGGCTCAAGTTACCTCAGTTTTTGACAAGATTTCTCAAAACTTTTGTTGAACATAAAAAAATACATCAACTTTTGGAGAATTTAAATTTTATTTCAATAAATGCCTCGGAAAAAAAGTTATGGCATTTTAACCACAAATAGCGATTCATCGGACATTAAATAAATTGAAAAAAAAATTGAAATACAAATTTTAATACCCACTTTTCAAAATTTTCAAAATAATGCCACTTCCACAAGCATTAAGTTGCTTGCTATACAACCTCACTATTGAAATTAGTGTGTTTCATCTTAGAGTACTTAATGATTTATTTTTCCCTTCTATCTTGTACCTACTTCTATTTAACAATTTTTTTTAGGAATGAAAATCAAGTGTGTTTTTGGGATATTTTTTTTCTTCTAAACCTCAATTCAATTCTTCGGCATACAAAATTTTAAATTCAAATTTGGTAATGCAAAAAATTTAGTTAAGAGGATTCAAATTCTTTTAATTTAGTTAGGTGAGGTGCAAAAAAGACTTGTTTCCTTCAATCACTTCAAACACAAATATCTTGCAACCGGGTGATTGCATGAAACACCGTGAGGTTTTGGTAGCGTTTGGCATAGTACTCATGTTTTTTCGGGAGTACTGTAAAATTAGAAAAAAAAAATTTTAAAAATGTGAAAAATATAAAGTGTGGAGGATTCCCCAAATTCTACAGAAAGGAGACATCAACACCTCAAGTGATATTAGGGTTACCTCATCGAAACAAAAGTACTGAATCTTTCAGCTTTCACTACAGTAGACCTACTCACTTCCAGTAATCAATGATTTACAGCAATAACAAATGCAAATTGAATCTGTCATCGCACTAAACCTTGCTAGTAGGGACAGAAGTAGTCCAGAGGACCCACCAAGCAGAGCCAACGTTCTATTGGGTTACAGAGATTGCAAGGGTATTATAAGGTCAATGGAAACCGTAGTGATCATGAAAACTTTATATATATTGGCGCAAGGTGCTGCAAATGAAGAAACCACTGGAGTAAGCAAAGCTACCCCCTGTAGACTCTCTGGTGGAAAAATCCGTTGTATAATGGATCGAACAATCGCTCGTCTAATTTTTAATTACCGAATGAATGAACAAGTACAAAATGTTAATTAAGGGCTCTACCTCCGGACCAGCTCAAGAAAATTTACAGACCAAAACTGCCTGGTCACACTGCCTGACAAATTCGGTGCTAAATGCACGCGCTGTGCATTCTGGAAGAAGCTGGCCATAAATCACTAAAACAAATGAAAATCTAACTACGAATCGTATTTAATAACCTGCTTGCAATAGCTGACMTCTACACGGACAAGCTCATGGGATACACAGGAGTCATGTTCGGGTAATACAAGCCCCAGTTATGCTCCGTGAGCTTTCCCTCCTTGAGATCTTCGTTAAACAACGAGAACACATACGTCGGCGTTGCCACACCAGGTCGCAACGGCGTCCCTTTGGSCGGATTARCCAGCACCAGCTTCACCAAATTGTTGTTATAAGTCTGCGCATTCGCCATGCTGGGCCCAACCTGCGTTGGATCTCCCAGTGACGGCCATCCAGACTCCGTGACCACAATAGGGATATCAGTGTGCCCCAACGTCGCCATAGCCGAAACAATTGCATCAATCTGCGCATCCCACAGGTTGGTGTACACTTTCCCATTGTTGCTGTCCGTCACAGCAGTCGCATTTGCGTTCAGCAAGGCGTAGTCGAGGTTGATGGTGTTGTAGTTGAATGTGTAGCTGAAATAGGGGAAAATGTTCACCATGAAAGGGGCACCCGTCTGTGCCAGGAAGTCAAGCAGGGGCTTCATCACCGAAGAATAGAAAGACTTTGCCAAAGCATCCATCCAATTGATGGTTCAAATACAACCAATCCAATTGATCATATTGTGAAAAACAGAATTCTGATAGGTTCAGCTTCATTATAAACAGAATCAGAGAAGAACATAAATTGTGTTGGTCCAAAACAAACGAAATTGAGCAAAACAAAGTCTGCATGAGACCAACTCAAAGCTGCTGAAAAACACGACACTCAATTGCACATAAGTGTACACAAGGGGTGTCTTCTGAATTTCAATAGCACTTTGTTGTTGAACTGAATAAGAAACCCGTCATGTCAAACTTCAATCTCAGGCAGATTTAAAGCAGGAATACAGAACAAGCAGGAATACACAACAAGCAGGAATATACAGGAAGCAGGAATTCAAAAACAAAGTAGAACTGAAAGAGAGCTTACAAGAAGAACATGAATTGCAACGAGAGTAGATTTCCAATTACGAGGACGGAGACGCCATGGCGATGACAAGAGAGAAGCTCACCCGACAATTGGAAGGGGAATGCCAATGGCGATCATGTGAAGAAGCAGAAATAGGCTAGAAATTGGCTGAAATACGAAATGGGGTTTAACTTAGTCCGAGAGATTTTGAATTGCTTGCTCTGCAACCGAAGAAGCTGGGTTTTGGGGAGTGGTGACGCACAAGTGAGGTTGGGTGAAGCCGTTCTTCCTCGTCAGCTATGGCCAGGGTCCCTCGCTGCGGACCGATGGTGCGGGTCCAAGTGTGAGCCAGATGTCACGGGTGGAGTTCATGCGACTGTATCCCCAAACACCCAAATCTAATTGAGATAAGGTAGACTGCTCTTAAAGCGACCATTTAAGAGCTGATTGCAATTTCAGGGAAGCTAAACTCCTTGAAACAATTTTCACTAAATTTTCCTAGGAAGAAAAAAGGAATCGGCATCTAATCCAAGTTGTTTCATATTTTTTGGACCTTCAAGGAATTAGTTACAAATTTTTGAAGTTGTCATGCAGTGGTCACTAAAAGCGACCACCTCATGAAATGTACACTGCTGGTACATTGAAGTAAGTAAAATGTACCTTTGTATCATGATCGCTTTTAGAGCATGGGCGCTTTAAGAGTAAACTACTTTATTGGTTCTTACTCTTAATAAATATTTTTACCTTGGTTTGTGTTTACATAGCAAGACGTTAAATCGTCCATTCGAAGGTGGGCCTGCCTGACACGGCGCAAAGGCTGAACCACAGGCCCGGCCTTGCCCCTGTGGTTTGGCCAGCCCATCTCCAATGCCTCTCAACTCGGCACTTCCGAGTTCCGACTTGGCAATCCGGCACCTGATGCGCCCCTTGTGCCTAGCCTGTCAGAATCCTTGGTCTAGCCTACGGGACCCAGCCAAGCACAAACGTGCAGGACCATGATGCTACAAGACATCCTCTTTGACAAAATTAAGGAAGAAGACCACCGCTGCCATCCTCCGTAAGACGGCGTTTTTAAGGTTTATAGCAGTGGATTAGGGTTTTAGGTTCTCTTTTAATTTACATATCCTACAGTGTTTGTCTTACCTCCTACCAATCCATGAGTATATAAAGAGTTGTCTTTTCAATTCAAAACACAAATTACAAAACACAAATCACAAATAGCTGAAATAATTTTTTCACGTTTTATTAAAAAAAATTTGCAACATATTTCAGACTTTTTGTGATTTTTCAAGTTTTATTAAAACAACTTGCAACATATTTCAAACTTTAATTTTATTTCAAAGTTTCATATAGCAACATATTTCAAACTTTTAAGGTTGCAAAACACAAATTGACACTTGAATATTTTAAAAGTTATCAAAAAATTTATTTGGAGGGGAGGTCTATTGTCTATTTGTACTCTGTAACATTCAAACACTTAAATGTCTATTTGTGTTCTAAACTCCCATTTGTGTTCGGCAACTTTAAAACTTTGAAATATATTGCAATATGAAACTTTGAAATATGTTGCTTGAATTGCACCACAACAAGTTGTTTTTAATAAAACTTAAAAAAATTATTTCAACTTTTTGTGATTTGTGTTTTGTAATTTGTGTATTGAATTGAAAAGACAACTCTTTATATACTCATGGAGTGGTAGGAGGTAAGACAAACAGTGTGGAATATGTAAATTAGTTCATAGTTTAAAAGATAACCTAAAATCCTAAAATCGCTGTTCTGCACAAGACGGCGACGGTGGTCTTTTCCCTCAATTTCGTCAAGGTGGATATCCTTAGCATCGCGGTCTCGCACGTTTGTACTTGGGTCAGTCCCATGGGCCAAGCCAGGGATTTTGACAGGCCAAGCTCAAGAGGCGCGTCAGGTGCTGGGTTGAGAAGCATTGGAGGTGGGCCGGCCAGACCGCAAGAGGCATTCCTACCCACCCTACTACCCGGGTAGTTTGCGGACCAATAAATCCACCTTTTTAAATAATATTGATAACATTAAATTGTCAACCATGAATTCTAAGAGACACTGTGACTATGCCAAACCCTCATCTGAACCACTAAATGTAGGCCTTTTTTGAGCTTTTAAGAATTTGCTCTAAATTGAACAAAAGATGAAYATTTTGATAAGTTTTATCAATATCTTTTGAATTGTAACCATAAGAATTCAATCTAGACATGTTCAACATCACATAGGAAAAGGAAACACAACAATATCACTTATGGATTGAAAAATTATAATGTTTGATCATGAGGGTGTTAAAACTACAAATTGAAGTGGTTGGAAGCCTTTCAATCCTCTTTTCACTTGTCAAATCTAAAAAGTTGGTCACCAAAAAAATATGAGGTTGAGGGACCTAACATGCATAACCCGAATTACTTTATGGCTTCTCAAAGTTGGCTCTAAAGTTTTTTTAAATTAATTTCTAATGAGATTTTTTCCCAAGATCTAGTGTACTTGAAGCTCATTTCTAAAAGCCCTCAACACTACATAAAGTCAAGATTGCAATGGCCACCCTTGCATAAATCTTGAATAGAAAAAATCATAATCAATATCTTCAAAATCAAATTTTTGATGCTAGAACTAGACTTCGAAAACATATTCCAAAATATAAACTACTAAAGATAGCAACTTTGCTAGGTTTTAGTATTGTCACTACTAAAGTATTGTTACTACCAAAATTTGGTGCCTTGAGCTTTTAGGTATTAATGAAAATTGCACCTCATAGTACAACAAAAGAATTTGGTACCCCTCAACTTACATTTATTTCAACTCCACTTCAATTTTTGGACCTACAAATGGATAACATTATTTTGAGAGGTCGCCAATTTCTTATTTTAATCTACTTTTTTTTTTTCATTTTCCATGAAGTGGCTAAGTGGCGATATTAAATGTTACGGTGGTGCTCCAAGTTTCAACATTCATCCATATATTGGATAGAAAATGTGATACTACGTATCTATAATTCTACTTTCATTCACAATGTGGCGATTTCATCCAAGATTTTTCTTGAACTTGAAGTTTTTTGGCAATTTCGTCCAAAATTTTACTAAAAATTTTCCATAGGCTTGGTGCTAGGTCAAAAATTTTGGTGCAATTTTGCACCAAATCGCCGGAAAAAAAAACACTGCTCTGGCCGGTGACCCGAGGCAAGTGGCATTAATTAATTGAAACTTAATTGTGTCAAGCGGATCACGACAGCAAGGTTACCGACTACTGCAGAGTGACCTGAAAAATAGGAATACCCACAGCAACTTGAGTCGCTCCTGTGTCAACAGGGCTTGGCGCTCTGGCTGGGATTGTGTCCGCGTTCTCTGGATCTCGGCAGACTTTAGCCTGGCATTCCGCTTACCATATACTTCTGCAATCCTTCACGGGAAGGAGACTGCGAGGAGCTTTGCATAACTTGCTGTGACGTATAAATCACAGAAGTAGTTAGGARTAACACATTTTGAAAACAAGTGTGCTACGTGGGTGATCGTATGATGTGAGCACACATATCCAAGCCCTTCCTTTTGCAATTGTTTTGGCCACTGGGTGTAATAGCTGTGTCGATTACTTGTTTGAGCTTTTGTACTTAATCTCTACATCTTGTTGCCTAATTGGGAGCTACAATCACAGTCAGCTCATATTGAATCCCCGGTGTGTACAACCCACAGTACACAGAGGGTAGACGATCCCTCAATCTATCCACTGCACATCTTTCACACCGGGATGCAATGTGAGGTGCCTGTTAAATTTGCGCGTAATTTGCGGGTTATTGATCGATTTGGACTATCATTGTCGGAGAGCAGGGTTAGCTAAGTTTCCAGTATGTCAATTGACGCGAAGACTGTTTTCTCAACTGCTTAATTATTGTGGAATAGGTTTCTGACTTCGGTCGACTCTTTCTACTTAATACGTGTTGACAGATTCAAGCTCTACTCCAAGACGAGAATATCGAAATCTGAAACATTGAGACATGAATCGCCAGGGAGAGAGCCGTTCGCGTTTGGTGCACAAGTCGGCGGATTTGGCCTTTGAAGATCTGCCCAATGTGAACTTGGGCATGTCTGGTCGACTTGCAGTGAAACCAGATGACGATTTCGAAGGTACACATTGTATACGTACACTGCTTGCTGGTTTATGTCGTCCCTGTGCTGTCTTATCACCTCAAATACTGTTTATCTCTGAGTTCACTGATTGATTGCTACTTAGGGGGGACATGCTTGCAGGACTCAAAATAACGAGCTTGCGCTCAGTCTGCTTCGTGTTGTACACGTAGAAGTGTCTATCGGTTGTGTTAGTATGTCAATTGTATGACTCTTCATGGAGATTCTTGAATAGTCAATGTGAATGCTAGCTAAGTTACAGGACCCCGGTTGTGAAAGTTGAGAGTTTGTCTACGTAGTGGAATGTTCTAGGCACAATCACTTACTTCCTGACTGTAATTGCGCAGAGACCTTCAAAACAAGAAGCCAATACGACCAATTCTTGAATTGGCGCATCGACGAAGAGGCTGACGAGTTTGTGATTCGCTTCTCAAGAAAACCAGAAGCACCTTCGCGTGGGCACATTAACGTGTAAGAGCCTTGCAGATCACAAGTCTCTTGCTGATGTTGAATCCGAATCTTGTCAAGTTTTTGCAGTAATTATTGTGACATTTGAGTCTGGCTATGTACACTCCCTATGCGGACCGATCTCTGCTTGGGGCTCACACTTCAAGAAATCTGAGCTCATGTCCATTACCAATCTCGAGCAGTCACACTCTTAATGATGTTTTGCTAAATTGTACCTTAGAGATCCTCGTACTCACAAACTCCTAAGAGGGGTGAGAGCGAGGGGGGCAGATTTTGAGGTCAACAGGGAAAATGCAAGTCTGCGAGGAATTGCAACTTCTTCAATGTTGTACAGGAATCTAGTTTGAGATCCTAGTAGTGAGTGCTACAAAATTGTTCTTATAGGATATGCTTGCCTTCGATGCTAAGACCTTTGTTAGAGAGGATCTTCGAAATGCATTTTTAAGGACTTTTTATTTCGGCTTGCATTCACTTTTGCTAGCATCTCTATAAAACATGAAGTGCAAGCATACCTCCACTTAAGTGGATCTATTGACGCATGCGCCTAGGACGCCTTTAGCCATGGCTGTCCCAGAGAAAGTGGAGCCATGCCCTAGCAACAATAATGTTAACGTCATTGATGATCTGGGATGAACCTGTGCTCATAAGTCGAGACTCTTGATCTTGAGCAGCGGAGCGTCCCCATCTCCAGAATGCTCACAAAACGCTGTGCCTCATCTCTAGGTTTGACCAATGGAGTTCAAAACTGATGTTGAAATGACATAACATCTGCCTTCCATTGACACACGGTTGTTCCCAGTGATGTGAAGATCGAAGGGGGCCTTTCGACGCAACCGGATGGCAGCGTCAGATTCGACGGTGGCAACGAAGGTGGCAACGGTGCCAGCTCGTTTGCTCTCCTCTTCGAAATCTCCCACGAATCCACTCCCGAAGTCGTGGAGCACGAAGAAGTCTTGGAAGAAGAACCCGAAGAACAAGAGATCAAGTTCTTCGACCACCCTGARCACAAGCTTTATCTCGCCCCTGAAAACTACTACAACTACGCGGTGATCGACAACACCGGCTACGCAACCTGCTATGCGTGCAGGGAGCCCATCGCAAGGGAAAACGCCAGGTGGGTGTACGAGTGCCCCAACAAGCCGGACTGTGATTACTGCGTGCACGCCAAGTGTGCGCAGATGCCTCGGACGATCCGACACCCGAGTCACCTGCAACACAGCCTCAAGCTCTGCAAACTGGAACCCGGATATTCAAGAGAATGCGATGTGTGCAAGGCGGAAATCAAGTGTGGACTGCACTACAATTGTGCAAGGTGCGACTTCGATTTGCATTGCGAGTGTCCATATCCAGTCGACGAGGGCTACACGTATCATGGAGATGGCACTCGGGCTGTGCCATCTCAGGATGGGACTCCGGCTACGCCTCAAGCTATGCCTCAAGCTATTCCTCAGGCCATGGCTCAAGCTGTGCCTCAAGCTGTACCTCAAGCTGTGCCTCAGGCTGTGGCTCCGCAAATGACTCCAGCGGAGCTCCAGATGCGACAACTGCGGCAACAGCAGATAAATTCTCAGATACGGCTCAATACCGCCTATCGAATGGCTGTCACAAATGTAACCACTGCGTGGGCCATGAGAGATTTAATTTAGTTGGCTGGTTTTTGGTAACAAGTTGAGCGCACCTAGAATCGACACTGACTGACTGGGTTTTGGAATAATGTGTGTTTCTTACCAAATGGCAGAAATGATATGTCCAAGTGGAAGTGGAGAGGTTTGGTCCAATACCAAATAGATGTTCATTTACAATGTCCATCTGAGAAGAACATCAAAACTTCATAGCAGGATCACTGAAAGTCAAGCATGACGCGTTATGCTCMKAGWYACTCYKGGTAACCAAACCRAATGGACCTACATAGTGAGTGTTGCAGTATCCTTGGTGCCTCCATTTAGGGTTACAATCTGTGACCACAAGTGACGAGTGACCTGCTTGTAGTCTTCAACAATGAATGTGTTCCGGAAGTTTGAACCCTAGAACCAATTGAAATCTTTCCTAAACACCTGCCGAAATGTAATTGTTGCGTATGCTTGAAGTTGAAGGTTCTCTTGAATCTGTGAGTAAAAGTACCTTTCAATGGAAGTAGAGCCGGTGCGGTTATGTCACAAACTCGGCAGAATACATCTGATCAGCCACATTCTCACAAAATTCTGCCAATTCGGAAGCGACTTCATTCACCGCTTGGTCAATAAGCTTGTCAGCCAGCCTGCTTGGACATCCACACGTACGAGTACGAGTTATTGGCTGAACCTCAGAAGCTAATGAAGTTATGGGAGCAGCAGGTGATCAGCCCTTTTTTTTTGGTTTTTGAAAAAGTGCCAGGATGGAGATCAATTAAAATTTGGTGAATTTAAGTAAAATTTTACTAAAAAGACTGTCCTTTTAGTAAAATTTTACTTAAAACCATACTTAAAGGACATTACTTAAAAGACATGATGTCTAGGACACTACTTAAAACACCCCTTTCTCTTGTAGTGCAACATACTATGACATCTATAACATTGAGAGCATAATGAAAAGAGAACCATTAATATTGAAACTTCTCCATTAAAATCTAATCCTACCGTCTGGAAAGCTAGTTGGCGCCAACAATAAAAAATCCTAGGTCAAAAATAGTTGAAACAACAATGTAGTCTAACCCTTGGCATGAAGAATCCTAGGTCGTGAATAGTGGAGGTAATAATGATGTCTTTTAATTATTACATGTCTCTTTTTAGATCAATGACATCAAATCCACTCCACAAAGTGGGTCCAACAACATGGATTTATCTTGGTGGAAAAAATTTAATTTTTTAAATTTTCAACACATGATGTAAAATGCAAAGTTTGAGTTCATATTTGCAATTAGAGACCTCAAATTAGCTAGAAGAAGTTATAAATGTATCCTATACAAGACTCAAAATAGTTTTTGTTTATTATATGTTTACCCCAAAGGCCCAAAGAGGCCAAAATTTATCACTTGTTGGGACTTGGGACCACTTCATGGGGTGGATTTGGTGTGTTGTATTTTGGATTTCATCATCTTTTATTTGTCACATGTTTCAAATTTATGATATTCATGATATGGTATAAAGTTAGATTGGTGCATCTCTATTGCCAAACTACTTGAAACATCCATCTACAGAAAGCTATGAAAGATAAAATTATTTAAATGGAAAATTTTTAGTCATGCCTCTTCAATTAAAAGGTTTATTAAACGTTATTTTAACGTTATAATAAACATAAAGTTTGAAGTATTCTACTACTTTTTTGCTCTACTCAAAATGGTCCCTTGTTATACAAGAGTTGCCACCTCATGGAATTTCTTTCACCTAGATAATAAGATTGATAAGCTAGCAATAGATGTTCTTCGGTGAATTGCTCTCCTCTGCTCTCCACCTTGACCTCTCTTGACGCAGTTTGATAGAAGCTTCCCCTAACAATTCCTTAAAAAAACATTGCAAGCCCCATGGGCATTTTGAAAGACAAAATTAGAATATTTACATATTTCTTGATTTTAAATGTTTTTGAGCTTAAATACAAAATTCTAGCTCTAGTACTCTAATTTTAATCCCATTTACAATTTTACCCAAAATTTCTAATATTGCAATTTTTGTGGCACTTTTCAGATTGCATCTTGAAGACTTGAAAGCTTAAAATACACCACTTTTGAACTTTTTCTATCAAAAATCTCTAAGTATGAGCTCACATACAACATCGATTGCACCCTAATGTTTGTCACTGTTATAGATATCCATTTTTCTTAAAATTTTCATACCATTCAAATTTTTTTGTAGTTACTATGATTTTTACAAAGAAATCATGTAAAATTCAATTTTATGTTATTAGTTATCAGAAAACGAAATCTAATTTTGAGACCTATATTCCTACAACTAAAAAATATTAAATTTTTGAAATGTTTGTTTTAATATAAAAAATCTAATGAAGTTTGGCCAAGCCCGGACATAAAAACATAAAATGTCCTTAGAGGGTTAAACTTAACCTCAAAGTTATCTGCATTTCAATAACCCATAAATGCCCGAGGCACCAAAATGGCAAAACGTGGTGTTGACAAAACTTTGAAGATGAAGAAAACCTAATTAAGTTGTTATTTTTAGTAGTTTGTATTTCTGGTAGATGCCTGTTAAGGTTTAGCTTTAGCATCAAAATTCCTATTTGAAAAATAAATGACTATGATTTTTCTACTCAAGATTTTGTGCAAAGGTACCCTATTGTAATCTTGACTTTTCTTAGTGTTGAGGGCTCTTGGAAATGAGCCTCAAATACACTAAATCTTGGAGACAAAATTGCATAAGGAATTCATTTAAGAAAAATGTAGAGTAGATTTTGAGAAGCTATAAATTGATTGGGGTTGTACATGCTAGGCCCTATAACCTCATATATTTTGATTGACAATAGTTTTAGATTCGCCATGTGAAAAGTGAGTTGAAATTTTTTTGTAGTTTTGACTCCTTCTTGGTTAAACATTATAATCTTTCAACTCATATTAAGTGATATTGTTGTGTTTTCTTCTCGAGTGTAATCTCTAACATGTCTACTTTAAATTTGTATGGTTACAATTCAAAAAAATTGATACAATTTATCAAAATCTTGTTTTCTTTTTGTTCAACTTAGAGCAAATTTCTAGATGCTGAAAACAGCCCTTGGGCATATAGGGGTTAACCCTGTAGCCTGGACGAGCCTCAGAGCCTGTCACCGTGTGGAAGAAGTGGAAGGGCGACCTATAACCGTGTTTATTGATTCAATCGTTAACCGAATCAACAACGTCAGTCTTTACATAGGTAAGCCACTGTGTGAGTAGGTGATTTGCGGCATGTCGTGTTGTTCAGCAATGATCTTCGATTGGAAAATGGTGATCTTGGATTAGAAAATGGTGTTAAATGCAGACAGATTTGGAATGGCGCGCAGATCGAGATGGACATCATGGAATTGTAAAGGAGCACGGACATGAACAGAAGTACAGCTGCACTGAAAAATAGTAATCACGGCAACTTATATCGCAATTTGCCGCTCTTGTGTCGAAATGGCAGAATGGCTTGGCGCCCTGGTCTGGATCGAGTCCGGGTTGTCTGGATCTCGATAGACCTAACCCTGGCGTTCTTTACCATATACCTCTTCAATCCTTCAGGGCTAGGGTGATTTAATTTGCAGGAGCTAGCTTTTGCATCAACAACTTGCTGTGAGGTATAAATCACAGAAGTTGTAACTCATTTAGAAGTGTGTTACGTGGGTGATCGAATTGTGTGAGCACACATTTGCTTAATTGTGGAATAGGTTTCTGATCTTGATCGACTTTTTCTGCTTCATACATATTGACAGATTCAAGCTCTACTACAAGACAAGCATATCGGAACCTGAAATACTAAGACCCAGCCAGACATGAATCGCCGGGGAGAGAGCCGTTTGGTGCACAAGTCGGCGGATTTCGTCTTTGAAGGTCTGCCCAATGTGAACTTGGGCATCTCTGGTCGACTTTCAGTGAAACCAGATGACGATTTCAAAGGTACACATTGTATACGTACACTGCGTGCTGGTTTGTATCGTCCCCGTGGCGTGTTATCACCTCAATAATTGTATTTATCTCTGAGTTCACTGAGTGATTGCTACTTRGGGCGGACATGTTTGCAGGACTCAAAATAACGAGCTTGCGATCAATTTGCTCAGTCTGCTTCGTTTTGTACACGTAGAAGTGTCTATCGGTTGTGTGAAGATGTCTATTTTATGACTCTTGATTGAGATTCTTGAACAGTCAAGGTGTAAAGCTAGCTAAGTTACAGAACCCCGGAACTTGTGAAAGTTGAGAGTTTGTCTACGTAGTGGAATATTCTAACTGTCACTATCTTACTTCCTGACTGTAATTGCGCAGATGCCTCTAAAACAAGAAACCAATACGACCAGTTCTTGAATTGGCGCATCGACGAAGACGGTGACGAGTTTGTGATTCGCTTCACAAGAAAACCAGAAGCACCTTCGCGTGGGCACATTAATGTGTAAGGGACTTCCTGATCACAAGTCTCTTGCTGATGTTGAATCCGAATCGTGTCAAGTTTTTGCGGTAATTATTGTGACATTTGAGTCTGGCTACACTCCCTATCTGAACCCATCTCAGCTGGGGGCTCACAATTCAAATTTGAGCTCGTGTGCATTACCAGTCCCAGGCAGTCACACTTTAAATAATGTTTTGCTAAATTTTACTTTAGAGATCCTCGTGCTCACAAAACCCTGAGAGTAAAGTGCTCGGGGTTGTTGATAACTCTTCTGTAGAGATCACCTCCTACAAATTTGATTTCAAAGGAGGCAGATTTTGAGGTCGACAGAGAAAATTCAAGATTGAGAGGAATTGTAACTTGTTCAATATTGTACAGGAATCTAGTTTGAGACCCTAGTTTGAGACCCTAGTAGTGAGTGCTACAAAATTGTTCTTACAGGATATGCTTGCCCTTGATGCTAAGACCTTTGTTAGCGAAGATCTTCGATTAAATGCGTTTCGATAGACTTTTTATTTCGGCTTGCATTCACTTTTGCTAGCATCTCTATAAAACATGAAGTGCAAGCATACCTCCACGCAAGTGGATATCATTGACGCAAGCGCCCAGGACGCCTTTGGCCATGGCTGTCCCAGAGAAAGTGGGGCCATGCCGCCCGGCCCAAACCTTACACCTCAGTTACCTTGTTCCCACAGCGCTCACACTCCGTGTCACGCTCTGCTGTTGATAGATCAAGTCTCTCCCCTCGCCCTAACCAAGTGCATCCCAAGCATTTGTTCATGCGATTTGATATTAGGTTCTCGTAAATGCTCTGTATTTCTGCTCTCGAGTAATGTTTTGTAGACACTGCTGTCTGCAATTACTCGGGCTTACATTGGAACTTACATCCTGTCTAAACTTTAAATCTTGGTATCAACTTTTACTTATAACAATTTTTCACGGCATGAAACCTTAGTCCATACCACTCCTGGTTTATAGAGCTATGTGTAAATTTGCACATGTCACAATTTTTGTTGCCGAAGTCCCATTAGTTTAACGCCATTGATGATGTGGGCTCAACAACTTTCATTGTTCAAACTCATCCCCTGATTAATCCTATGGACCTGTGCTCAAAAGTCGAACCTCTTGATAGTGAGCACTAAATGGCTTAACTTGAGATGGCAAAGCGTCCCCATCTGCTGGTGCTAATTAATATTTGTGCCTCATCTCTAGTTCTGATTGAGTTCATAACTGACGTTGAAATCATACGGACTCATGTCTTCCCTTGACGCATTTGTTGTATGAGAACAGTGATGTGAAGATCGAAGAGGGCCTCTCYACACAACCCGACGGCAGCGTCCTCTTCGACGGCGGCCTCGGCAACGGACAAGGCAACAAAGTCTGCAAATTCTCTCTCTCCTTCGAAATCTCCCACGAATCCTCTTCCGATTCCGACTCCGGCTCTGACTCCCAAGAAGAATGGGAGAAACCGGAACAACRCGAGATCAAGTTTTTCCACCACCCCAAACACAAGCTCCTTCTCGCCCCTGAAAATTACTACAACGACGCGGTGATCGACAACACCCGCTACGTAACCTGCGACGCGTGCATGGAGCCCGTTGCAGGGGCCAACGCCAGGTGGGTGTACGAGTGCCCCAACAAGCCGGACTGTGATTACTGCGTGCACGCCAAGTGTGCGCAGCTGGCGAGGACCATCCGACACCCGAGCCACCCGAAACACAGCCTCAAGCTCATCGTACTGGAACCCGGATTCGCAAGAGGATGCGATGTGTGCGAGGCGGAAATCTCCCGTGGATTGTGCTACAATTGTGCGAAGTGTAACTTCGATTTGCATTCGGAGTGTCCGAAGCCAGAGGAAGCTCGTGGCGATGAGGCGGACGATACGGAGGAGGAGGAAGAGGAGGAGGAGGAGGGTGTGACGAAAATGACGCCGGCGATGATGCAGTTGCAACTGATGGAGATTGAGCTGCGGATGAATATGACGCAGCAATTGGCGTCCAGTATTGCGAATATTGGCGCGGGCGTGTATGATTTAAGTTGATGAGTTGAACACTTACGGATGCAGATGGCAATGGTGATGTTGTTCTACTTTTTCAGCTTTTGCACGGTTTGAACCTTTAGGAAATGGACTAGGAGTCGAGAGGTGGTGGTGGTGGCATGGTGATTTGATACCGATATTTCTTATCAATGAAATTAGCTGCAAACAAGCCTCAAAGACATTCCTTGCTGAGTTACAATGAATGGGTGTTTTGAAGACAATACTAAACTTTGTCAAGAAGGAGTGCGCGCACACCTAGTCCCACCAATTTTGATAAACAAAAGTTTGGTGAGAATTCGAATCATTGGTCTTCAGAGCTTTAATTAGCTTTCAACTACATGCAGCCCCAAAAATGAAGATGAAGGTGATGAGATGATGAGACACTAAGTTGGAGATATTGCTGCTAACGAACCCATGTGACTTACATGTAGCGTACTTCATTCACTACTGTCTTGGTCAATAAGCTTACCACCCTAATTACTTGGCCTTCCGTATGACTTACACAAGTTATTGACTGAAATCAGAGGTTAGTGGAGTACAGTAGAACCTTCCTAACTCAATCTTCTCTAACTCAATAAAGTTATGTTAGAGAACATTGATTATTCCTCTTGGCTTAACAATATGAACCACATACGAAGATCAGGACCCTCCCTAATGCAATAACCTGGCTTATCTAATAAGTCAAATGGGTCCCAATCTTATTGAGTTAGGGAGGTTCTAGTGTAGTTAGTAATAGGTGATGAATTTGCAGCTAAATTCTTGAACAAATATTGATGTTGGACATTTCTAAAAAGTTGGACATAATAGAGTTAGTGGTAACTATGAAGTATGTGCAATGAGGGCTCCGGAGTTGGAGTTTGAGAAAAACATAGGAAAAAACTCCTTTAGAAGCACTCAACTAGGGTCTGATGGAGTTTGCTATGGAGTTTGCTATGGAGTTTGCTATTGTATTTCTTTCAGTGTACTATTCTTAGTTGAGCCCTTCCTTTTGTCACCTCTAGTTCAGACCAAGAGGACTTTTACGATTAACTTCATTAAATAGTCATTATATGCATTTGTTGAATTATTTTCCCATCTTCTACAAATCTACAATAGACTCCAACTTCAACTACCTTTGTGCAAGTGTTAATTAATCATAAAAAAGCACAACTAAACATGTGTCAATTCTAAGTAGAAAATCTCGTAAGTGTCCGTGTCAAGTGTTTCTCGGATAAAGTATGTATTTTTACACATTGAAGTTGTCTTTTCCAAACCAAATTTTCATTATGAGTAATGAAAGGATTGAAAGCAATGTTTATTGAATTTAAAGTTTTTTGAAGTAAATCGTTTATGAGGTTGCTAGTGTAATTTGAAAAATGGAGATATACTTACTAACATACATGCAAGTACTAAAAATATTGCTAAATACAGTTTTATATGTTGCATTTCTTTGAGGCAATTTTCGTTTGAGAAACTTGTGTCATCTTCATATTTGCTTCCTCCCTCCTAAAAAACTCCTATGCCATTCAAGATACAAAAAGAATGCATCTTTTGCAATTCTAGTAGATACCCTCATGTATAAACGTATATAACTATTGTATGTATTTTTAAATGTGATTATTCCATTTCATTCTGTGTCAAAAATAATATATTCCATTTCCTAAATCACTCCCACTTGCTCTTAGATTAAGTGTTTTTTTGCATTTTTTATATTGTTGAAATTAGTTTTTATTTCTTGGGATCAAAAGGATTAAAACCTTAACCTTTAAAGGACAAAGCCTATGATTGTGTGGACAAATTCAATAATTGCTGCTTTACATGCTTTATTTTGTCACTAGGTATGAATGGAAATTATTTCATTTGTTTTTCAAAGACAGAATCACATATATTCTATGTGTAATATAATTTTCAAGTTTTTGGTGAAAATTCAAACTGACTCTGATTTTTCAAGTAAAAATGAAAAAGTTTCACATCAAATACAATATATGGTTGAAATTTCTGATATATTTGCCATAACTGTACATAATAGCATAGTGTAGTTCAATTCTTTGTGCATTAGTATACTATGGTTATAGGCTCAAAGTTTAAATATTTAATTATTTATATATATTTTAATTTTATAATTCTTTTGAAATTTCAAGTTGAAATAGAAAGTAGACTTAAATAATTTTATTTCACTAGTTGAGCTTAAATTTAGAAGAAGTCATTTGGCTAAAATTCAAATTTAAATTATAGAAGGCGCAAATTGTTGAAATGCAATGAAAAAGCATCTTTTGTGATCCATTTTTTAGCATCTCTTGTTCGTAGAAAAGTCAATAACACCTATGTGAGGGAATTTTGACCATTATCATACAATAACTTACATCAAATTGACACTACAAGAGAAACTAAGGGGTGTTTTAAGTATTGTCGTAGAGATAAGATTTTACGTGATGACCTTTTTAGGAGATTTTCAGTAAGAATTTACTGGAATTAAGTGTTTTTCAAGTAAAATTTTACTAGAAAGACACGTATTTCTAGTAAATTCTTACTAAAAATCTCCTAAAAAGGTCATTACTTAAAATCTTATGTCTAGGACTATACTTAATTAAAACACCCTTTTCTCTTGTAGTGTGAAGTAGAAAGTAGACATGTGATTTCACCTTTGAAATGAAAAATAAAAGAAATCAAATCATTAATATTTATTGCAAAATGGTACCAAACAAAGAGTCATTGGTTGGCTACAAAGTTGCTATGTTGGGACTTGGGAGTTCCCATTTTCTAGGAGAGCAAAAGGGATTTCCTCAATGTTGATTAATAATGTTATGTACACCTCAAATTTTACTACATTTTGCCCTCTTCTTCAACTTTTAGAATATGTACACAAAATAGTGAAATTAGATTGGTTTAGCAATTAGTTTGCCTTACATCAAGAAAGATACTTTACAAGCCATCTGAAACTTAAGAAATATTTCTAAAAAAATTCCATTTGTAGTTTTGTACACATGGAGGTTCATGAGTCCCAATTACAACTTACAACACCTAATTCAAAAGTAAGGCATTCTTGTATGTTCAATATTTGAAAATATTTATATAGTATCAACTGTTAAGAAATTAGTGTGGAGCAATCTAAATTCACTATTTTGTGCACAGTAGTTAGTGATGGAAAATTGTCCCTGCAGTATTGGGTCAAGTGATGAATGGAGTTTTTGTGTCCACATCTCCATTGTAAGAGTAAGGTCCTCCTTACATGTATTGGTGGGCAAGGTGATTGCAAAAAACACTTGTCCTATTTTTTGTCCCCTTGCCCTTGGACGGGTGTTTTTTTACTCATAACTTTTGCATTCTTTGTTCATTTGGCATGAAACTTGAAATAAAGGTACATGAGGTAGTTCCAGACATCGAGTAATTTTTTCAAATTTAAAAAAATTAGTTTACTATTTTTAACTTGCCCTCGATTGGATGTCTACCGGGGGGTTTTAGTCCTATTTTGACCCAAAAATGTGAATTAGAAGCCACAAATTGGACATGTTGGAGGTCTATTAACATTTCAAGGACTGAAAATGAATTTTTTTATGAAAATAGCAACATGTCCATTGTGCACATGGGATCAAAGTGACCTTTCTTTGTGTAAAGGCTACAAAGAGGGAAAAAAATTCCTACATGAATTCTTTGGTGCAATGTGAGCGCAATCTTGTCTAGCAAAATAGGGTTTTTTATGGCTTTTTATTTATTTATTTATAATTATGAAAAGGATAGTTGCAAGAAAGACTGGCCGTTTTGTGTAGCGTTTTGGCCAAAACAGAGTTTCTGCCGCCCAATACTATGAGTACTATGCCTACTAGGAAACAAAAGCTGCATGCACTGTGCACCGTTGATTATACTGCAAATTCAACGTGAAGCTGCCAAGTGTCCTATTACTAGTACAAAAGTACAAAGTACTATACAGTATGAAGCACAACTATGGCAGCCCGGAGTTCCATTTTCCACATAAAAGACCTCTGTCCCCTTTTTTATTTTTAGAAAATTAACCATAGCAAAATTAAAAAATCTAAAAATTGGCAATTGGGTGATTGCAAGAAAGCCCCCCCGGTTTTTGTAGCGTTTGGCATAGTACTCATGTTTTTTTTGGGAGTACTGTAAAATTAGAAAAACAATTTTAAAAAAATGTACCGCAAAATGTGACAAATTAGCTAAATTCAAATTTAAATACAAAATGATTTTTAAGAAATTTTGAAAAATAATGGATTTGATTACAATCAAGTTATCCATCTCCACTAAAATGTTGAATTTCATCGGGTTCTATATTCAAAAGTTCTAATGGAAAACAACTTTGTCACATTGAATGTGACGGAAAATAGTACAAGTCTTTCTTGCAACTACCCAAAAATGAAAACATCAACAGACCCCTTTTCTGTTATTTTTTGCTCCATGTGGCTTTTGCAATACTCCGCAACAGTATGGTATTGCGTAGTACTAAATCAATGGTTCAGATCTATAGGCGCCTTGAATCAACAGTTCAGAATTGTAGGCACGCCACTGTTGCATACTTTTTGGTAGTACGATGTAGTACTGCCAGTCCTATGGATAAAAATTGCGTTTTTGAGCCAAAAACGTGAAGTGTTTTTTGCAATCACCTGGCAAGGAAACTTCACAGGGATTGCTACAGGTGAAAATAATCTTTGCGAGAGTCTTTGCACCTTCATGTGGACCTGATGAGTGGGGATTGGAGAGGAATACAAATAGAAATTCACACATATTAGATTTTCTCAAGCTTCACTAGTCTCCACCGATGAGATTGTCCACCGAGATTGTTGAAAACTTCTCCTTCAATTCTTTCTTGCTTGCCCACCCAGGCAAGACAATTGGTTGCTCTTGTTTTGACTTATTGCTTGAATAAGCACTGTGCCGTTTCACCATTGTACCAGGATGTAAGGAGGCCCCATAAGTTATATCAAGCAMGCAAGTGGCTTGTCTACAGCAGCCGAAAGTGGTCAAACAAGTCAAAAGCTAACACTAAACAGAAATTATCTCATCCCATCATCAAGGACCKACGATCATCAAGGACAGTTGGTGACGGAGGTACCGATCGAGTTACCGACTACAGTTGTAGATCAGAAAAAACTATGCTTCTTCTTCCTTTCTTTCGTGAAAACAAAAGTGGCAAGCGATTCCTATTTATTGCAATAAAAACCATGATCACTGCAACTTGTATCACACTGAAGACACTCCTGAATGAAATTGCTTGGCAATCATCGATCAAGGTTTCATACCTCGTCTAACTTCTCTCCGAGTTGCATGTCTGTATCGGTGTCGGTGGACGTCGTGTTTTCACCATTTTGTTCAAGTTTTCGGGGACGAGCTTCCATCAACAACTTGCTTACTTATATACTGTGAATCACAGAAGTAGTAATACAGTTTGTGCTGGAGTAAGCGATCAAGCGAGTGATGTGAGCAGTACTTCCAAACCCTCTCTCAATTATTTTGTTTGTCAGTCTGTAAGAAGAACTCTGTTAATTGCTTGAGTTTTTTTAGATCTGTCGGTCTCTTTTTCTCTTGATGTAGCTACAATTTGGTGTCGTGAAGTGAATTAAAGTAGCTCATGCATGTCTTAAACAGTAGAATCTTGAGATTGGTTTAAATAGTTAGCAGATTTTTCGTTCGATGACTGGTTCCTGACAGGGAGATTTGCTCTGCCTGGTTCCCTGATTTCCATTTCTCGGTTCATGGTGTTTCCAACAGGAAATTTGGGTCACTGAGTCTCAGTTTTCTTCTGTACGTTTGCTGTTTTTTCCTGATCCCCTCGGCCTATTCTTAGTGCAAAATCATCTGGAAATTTCTGTATATTAGGGATTGGAAACAAGGAACAAGCTATTCCTCACGCTGTGCCTCGAGCTGTGCCTCAAGCTATGCCTCAAGCTATTCCTCACGCTGTGCCTCGAGCTGTGCCTCAAGCTGTACCTCAAGCTGTGCCTCAAGCTGTACCTCAAGCTGTGCCTCAGGCTGTGGCTCCGCAAATGTCTCCGATGGAGCTCCAGATGCGATTGCTGCAGCAACAGCAGATGGAAACGCAGATGCTCAATACTGCCCGTCGAATGGCTGTGAGAAATATAACGACTGGGTGGGCCATCAGTGATTTAGTTTAGWTGGCTGATTTTGGTAATAAATTATGTGCACCTAGAATCGACACAGTTTATTGTAATGAAGTAAATACCGACTGGATTTCGGGGTAAAGAATAATGAGTGTTTCTTACCAAATGGCAGAAATGATATGTCCAAGTGGAAGTGGAGAGGTTTAGATGTTCATTTGCAATGTTCATCTGAGTAGAGCATCAAAACCTCATAGCAGGATCACTGAAAGTCGAGCATGAGGCGTCATGCTCCTAGTTACTCCTGGTAACTAAACCAAGCGGATCTAAATAGTGAGTGTTGCAGTATCCTTGGTGCCTCCGTTTAGGGTTACAATCTGTGACCACAAGTGACGAGTGACCTGCTTGTAGTCTTCAACTATGAATGTGTTCCGGAAGTTTGAACCCTGGAACCAAATCTTTCCTAAACACGTGCGGAAATGTAACTGTTGCGTAGGCTTGAAATTGTAGGTTCTCTGGATCTGTGAGTAAAAGTACCTTTGAATGGAAATAGAGCCGGTGCGGTTATGTCACAAACTCGGCAGAATACATCTGATCAGCCACATTCTCACAAAATTCTGCCAATTCGGAAGCCACTTCATTCACCGCTTGGTCAATAAGCTTGTCAGCCAGCCTGCTTGGACATCCACACGTACGAGTACGAGTTATTGGCTGAATCTCAAAAGCGAATGGAGTTATGGGAGCAGCAGGTGATCCATCTGCAGCTTACATTTGAGTGCAAGATCTAAATACTTGGGAGTATKAATTCGTCTTTTTGGTCAGCAGATGGATCAGGACTTGAAACTCTTGGCAGTCTAAGCACCTACACATGTTTGCATTTGGGTGCTCCTAGCTGACTTATGCACTGAAGACCAAGGAGACAAGGAGGCAACAAAAAAGAACCAAGAGAGTGACGAAGTGGGGTTTTGCAGAGCAAGTGCCAAGACTACAAGCAAGGGGTTAGAAAGCAAGAGCAACAGTGGAGTGAATGTGGACTGACAGAGGCTATTTTTCATTTGAAATCCTTAATATATAATATGAGTAGCAAGAATAATTATTTTGTAAGACAATAACCATTAATTTGGACATATTCCAATCTCTGGAAGGGTTTGAAGAAATGTACAATGACCAGACAAAAAGATCTGCAACTCCCTTTGTTTTCCATACAAATGCCCTATTTTCAAACACAATCTTTTGCAATTCTTGCATCATTGCATTCTTATATAGTCCAAATCATGCATACCAAATTTCAACTTCAACAAAAAAAGAACACTATTTTTTATGAACTTTCCACATTAAATTTCGTTATATTACATGATAATTGATTGAGGGCTTTCAATGAAATTTTATTGCAGGTACATGTTAGAAATATCCATAAGCACATCTTTCCTTTCCAAAAAATCACAAGAAAGTTTCAAAATTCACAATATAGAAAATTTAATGCTAAGGGTATTCATGTCCAAATTCTGTAGAATAGATGTCAATGTGTTGTAACTAGATTTGGGTGAACTAATCATACCACTATACTCAAAGTAACATTACTAGTTGTAGTCTGAGGGTCAGATATTAGAATCTAATTACAATACATAATATTTTACAAAATTTTGGTATGTGAAACAGTGATAATGACCTCTCTACAGTGTAAATTCTAAAGCTCTTTTCCAATTTTTTTCTAAAAAGAAAGATGTACTTATTCTAACATGTACATGCAATTGAATTTTGAAAATTCATCATTGACAGCTCTCAATCAATTATCATATAATATCATACAATTTGGTGTAAAAAATTTACCCAAGATAGAATTTTGTTTTCTTGAAATTGAAGTTTGGTATGGATGATCACGACTACATAAGAATGCAATGATGCAAAAATTGAACAAAAAATTGCAAAAGATCACATCTGAAACTGAGGGCATTTGTATAGGAACCTCTCAGATAACATATTCAGCATCCATTTTGAGATATATTTTGAGATAAATTTGACACTGGTACTTTTCAAGGCAAGCACCTTGAAATCAAAATCTATATCAATCTGTGGTTCTGTTTTCCCCGCCAGGCCACTTGTGACTGGTGGTCTAATACCTCGCCCTTGCAATGAAAATCCGTTTCATTTGTTTAAAATAGAAAAGAAAAAAATCTATATCAATGATACTTTCTAGAGCTTCGTGCAGTTGATTGCCATTATGATGAAATTTCCATTATTAGAGTTATCCATGAACTCACTTTCAAGTGGGGTGCTGACCTTGTTTGAGTGAAAGTAAGAGTATTTAGTAAATCTAATGATTACCGTTAAGGTGTCGACAAGCCTTTCTTCTGATATTTTAAGTTTCATTCCGAAATACTATTGAATTCAGGGATGACTCTAATTGGAATATATTGATAATTGCAGAGGAGAATGACTTAATTAAAGAAAGGTTAAGTAAATATGTACCTCTCAATCCCTTGTTGCACACAGAAATTGGACTGATTTCTCTTGTTCCTTTCTTCTTCAAAAGTACGTCGCTCATTCTCAACGTCAACAAGAGAAGCTACCACGGGTGGTGTTCGAAACTCTTTCCGTAAGTGAGCCTGAACACCAGCTTGAATATTTGCCCTCGGTGTCTTGATCTGGGGGAGTTGTGTCGCAATTCCAAATACGTGGTCTTCAAATTTGCTGCGTCTAAGCTGTCTGGGCGAAGTGACCTCCTGATCGAATTTGAACCCTTCCTTCTGAATCGAAGAATCCTTCTTCGTCGTCGTCTTGYTGGATTTATGTTTCGTAATCGCCTCAAGGAGCAGTTTCTGAAGGTCCATGTCCTGCATGCATGTTCCATTTCAGGTTCGGCATCCTAAAGGGGCCTTGCAAACCCTTACTCTTATCGAGAGTGTGATGCTCCGCAATGTGTTTTTCACGGCAAGTGCGAGAATAACCAAACAAGTCTCAAARTCCAACACATATGATTCAGGAACCTCATGATACAGTATGTGACAGAATGTTACAGCTCGGGATGTTTAGGGTTTGGTACAGAGAGRTGCACTTCGATCGAAAATTCACGCWGACTGCGAGAAGTACCAATGTCGAGAAGAACCGGAGGAGATCGCTCAACTCGTTTCCACTCGAGCGAGCCATCTCGTCAATTCCCCGACAGGAATAATCTGTCCTCTTGCTGCTGGCCATTGCGCTGTCCTCACTCTTCGTTTTCTTCGTCTTCGTCTTCTTCTTCCGCAATGACTTTGTCGCCACCACGCCAGGCGGAGCTGGCGCCGATGGAACCAAATCAGGCCGAAACTGCGACAGCCAGATGTGGCGATCAATGTCACGCCGCGCCAGCATTGCGACCGACGAAATCTCCCTGAACCTCTTGTCCATCTCATCGCGCACAACGAACGCTCCTTCCCAATGCTGCTGCATCGTTTGYCGCAATCGGTTACCTGACATCAATGCTCGAATACAAGTGCAAATTTCAATCAATTTCGAAGACTTATTGAAATATCGAAATATAACCTCCGGCAACGGTAGGGCCTCATTGATGCACATCAGCGTTTAAGGTTCAGCGCTCCTTCCCAAAGCCGCTGCATTGTCGCAATCATTTAAGTGATGGTATTCACCTACATATRTGATCGAAACCAGTGATGATCAAGATATTTACAGCGAACAATCAGAACCCTTACTTTTACATTCTTGGAACCAAGGATTGATAACCCCTATCGAAAAAAACTTTGTGTCAAGAAGCGTTCTTTGGGCTCTGATCAAAGCACGAGAAACTTAACCCTAAAAYTAAGAGGCTAAGCAACTGTTGCAGAAATTCAAAACCGATGTGAAGTACCTGCATACATGTGTCCAATTGTACACGACCAACAGCAATAACGTACAGCAAGAGTTGGACTGCGGTTATGGTAGGCACGTGCAAAGAGGTGAGGTGAAATGATCAGCTGGAAAAATGCGTACATCACATTGCAAAGAAGAAAGAAAGGTRACCCTCTGTCTGTATTCAACGCTAATATTGAGAAGGAACTWACAAAGTCYGGCGGCTCATTGCCAAGGTCTCACAAAAGAAAAAGAAAAAACGCGTCTAACCTARTCCGTTMAATTTACACCACCTGGATTGAAATCTCTGCCCTTCACCACTATCAACAACCTGCTCATTATCAAATAGAACCAGTATCACCAGATCCATTTACATTCACAACTGCAGAAGGACTAGGTCCAGCAGCTACTTCATCCTTTTCACTCGTACCATCAACACCTCTAGGCTCCACCAAGACACTCTTGGAAAACGAACTTTTGTTGGTCCGTCCGGAAGCGTCATCAGTCAAAGGGTAGTCTTGCTCAGGTGGCCGCTTCCACAAATAACACGCCGCATCGACCCATCTGGGGTGAACCAGGAAAACCCCATGTTCCTTTGCCCACAATGCCTTATCTGACCTTGGATCTAGAGCCACAACATGTGTGGTAGTTTGGTCACATGAAGTGCTGCATCGAGCACCTAGCTCGGATGGCAATTGCCAGGATGAAAGGATTTCTGGTCCTAACACAATGTTGCAGCCTACCAGTAGCTTCGAACGAATTCGACGAATAATCTGATAATGGACATTGCAGAGCTGTTAAAATTGCTGCTAAGAATCATGGGAAATAGAAAAATTACGAGCACAAAGAGACATACTGGGGGTCAGAGGAACCTCACAACTGCTCTTGGTCACACACTTCCTCTAAATCTGCCAAACCCGCAAAGTGGACGACACAACATTCTGATGTCACAGCAGTTCCTTACCAAATCACGGTACGGTGATAAGGTTGATTCCCGCAACCAGTAATCTCGGAAATATAAAATCGGGAAAGAGAAGTACCTGTCGAACATCAGCAGAGTCCGACGAGGGCTTTCGCTTCGAATTCTGAGACTCACACCACTCGAATGTCAGGAACCAATAGCTAATCTCATGTTTTGATTTAAGCAAATCAATAAATGAGACTTGTGACATAAAGTTCAACTATGAAAAATTGGAAAAAGAACTAGCGATTTTCTGAACACTCTCCGCCTGCCACATGGCAATTGACTACAGTAACTATAGTAAGATACTGCACTTCATGCTACAATACGACTTTCAAACAAGCTGCACTGACATCTAAACAAACAGCTTGTGCTTCGCCTTCTCAAGCARCATATCCTGGTGGTTCAGGAAATATATATTAGGCTGACTGCAATTAATAAGGCAATGCAGGGAAATCGTGCTTGTAAACAGGAATTCTCAGCAGGAAACGGACGAAATASTAAATCCCTAAATCCCAACATTTCAAAAGACATTATGAGCGATGATAGAGTTGTTTACCTGACCCACATGTCCATTAAAGTAATCATGATGTATTGCACGTAAAGTTCGAAGAGTYGTTGCAAGACAGCCCTCAGTTTCACTTTCATCTCTACGTAGATGTGCCAAAGAGGGAGCCTTCACCCCAAATTGAACACAACTGGATGTGAAGAAGTGGTACCGTTCCATCAAGAGCAAATTGGACCTATGATTGGGCCACACCTACATAGACACACAGCACCATCTCCTACTCTCAGAGAGCAAGACAGTCCTGCATATAAAACTTCGAAGTAGCAAAAACGAACATACAGATAAGGCTARCTAGTTAACAGGCACACATTGCACCRCGATAAGGCGAAAGAATACCCCTTCAGTGTCGTCAAGAATCACTACTGCAGATTCTGCTCCAAGGACGACATCCAAATCCTTCGTCAATCGCTTGGTGCTGTCAGTCTGCGATATAATACGGTCTCCAAACAATTGACCGGTGGGATCCAGGAGTGACGCCATAGCCAACGCATACACTCGTTCACCCATGGTGTAAACATACATCTCATACAACTTGCTAGCCTCCTCCAAAAATTTATGTGCAAAGGGCCTCAACTTTGTCCACATTCCTAACCTACTTAACTGGTGTAGACTGCTCACTGTTCCTTGTTGCCCACCTGCCCACCACAGTCCTGGAAGAATTACTAWAAAAAGTGGCATAGGAAAATGAATCAAACCCTTCAACTTTCTGCTTTTAATTTCAGTAGATTGTAAATAAAGCAAGCTTAAGGTGATCATAAAAAGCACGTACCAACTGTTTTTTCACCGCTATTCGCTGAATTGGGTCCAAAGTAAGTGTTTGACAAGTAGACCCTTTCTGCTGGAGGWACTTCTAAAAACCGTGCAGAGTTGAGCACGGTGTGATCGAGATCAACAACCAGAAGTAACTTTTTCTTCGAGGTAACCCGCCTCAGCTCAGAATCCCGCACGCGTGATGCCTCCAGTTCTGAAACCTCTAATCCCTGAAACACAAGGCCGAGACCCCCGAGTTTTCTCAGTATCTACCAATATTGATCCTTTAATTGTCTACGTTCATTGTAGTCTGAATTGAGTTACGATAGGGGATGCGCTGCAAGATTCATTTTCAAATCTAAAATTAAACAAGAGTGCTCCACTCATGAAAACACTCGATTGTAAGCAGCAGCAAATATATATCGCAACAAATGCGCGAACACTAAAAAAAATTACAAACTCAAATGACCTGATACAAAGAGATAGAATACGATGGTAACTGATGAGATAATATACCTCATGGATATATCGCAGTCCTACATGAGCCTGGACTGGATCATTTGTTGGTGTTGTGGACTTCCTCTCCCCACAAGGATACCTTTGTACAAAATCTTGAGTAGAAAAATCATAGTCATTTATTTTTCAGATCGGATTTTTGATGCTAAAGCTAGACCTTAATAGGCAGCAACCAAAAATACAAACTAATAGAAATAGCAACTTAGTTAGGTTTTCTTCAACTTCAAAGTTTTGTCGACACCACATTTGGGTGCCTCATGCATTTAAGGGTTAAAGCGACCATTTAAGAGCTGATTGCGTTTTCAAGGAAGCTAAACTCTTTGAAATAATTTTCAATAAATTTTCATAGGAAGAGAAAGGAATTGGCATCTAATCCAAGTCGTTTCATATTTTTTTGGACCTTCAAGGAATTCGTTACAAATTTTTGAAGTAGTATAATGCAATGGTCACTAAAAGCAACCACCTCCTAAAATGTACACTGCTTGTACATTCAAAAAAGAAAAATGTACCTTTGTATCATGATCGCTTTAAGAGCATGGGCACTTTAAGAGCAAACTATCTTACTTAGAAAAGAACACCTTCTTTTATAGATTTTTGCATGATACGCCCCCTAGATTGAAGTGCACAAAAGATTTGAGTAACAAGGCTGTTTAATGTAAAGAAATTTTATTTTGATTATTTTAAAAATAGCCAAGTTTTTGTTGTATATCAATCCAGTAGACCAGACAATAGACAAATTTTACTTAGGTATAACCTAAATTTCATACAGAACAATGTGCCCTATGCCATATTGCCATTGTCATAGTCAAATGTGCCCTTTGCCATTGCTACAACCAAAATAAAATTAAAAATAATTTTTTAATTCATATAAACTTCAAAATTCAATAACTTTCATCCAAAAACCACAAACCTAAGCCCATGCACCCCTCTTGGTTGCGGACTTTCCGATAGGACTAAAAAGACAACCAAGGGACGTACAATCTAGGAAATCTCAATRTAATAAACAAAACAAACAAACATCCTAACTTAAGGTTACTATGGATAATATCACCTAATATCACCCAAATTTTAGATGAGTGAATTGAAGAAATAATTGTCTACTTTTCCAAAATGAATTTTTTTTGCTAGATACACGCCAATGATTGTTGTTCCTTAACCCCTAAAAGCCCAAGGGGTTTGGACAAAACACAAATGTATTGTTAGATATAAATTCTATAACTTTTTTGAAATTTGCATCAAAGAAGTTTATGTGAAGCACAAAAAGTAGAAGATATCCATACGGTCAAAATTATAAAACTATTTTCAGGTTCTCTTCAAAATTCACCAAAAATACAATTTATATCCTTAACACTTGAATTTTTTTTTATTGGTCAAAATTGTGGTTTCTATTGAATTGTAAGAAAATGCATAACATTTGGTCATAAAAATATCAATTCTTTCCTCAGAGAGTAAGTTTTTCAACACTAGGAAATTCTAAACACATTGTGCTATTTCTCTTATGATGTTTTTTTGACCGTAGTCATCTTAGTTTTGGATATAAATACTGAAAGACAACCCAATATTTTCAAGGGAAAATAAATAAATAAAATTAAAAAACAAGTTTTTTTCTGCCCCAAAATTCTGTCCAAAGTTGGATAGCGACCAAAAAATGGTTTGAACGCTTAGGGGTTAAGAAACAAGGTCAATGTTGTCGATGTGCTAAAATACTTGGACAATCTTAACCCCTAAGCGATGAAAGTTATTTTTTATTTTTCAAAATTTGGATTCTGACGTGGCACTATTTGGTGCCACGTCAGAGCCACATAAGATTGACTATTTTTTAATATTTTTTTAATATTTTCAAAATATTTTTTTTCAAAAAAAAATATTTTTCAAAAAAATAATTATTTTTTTATTTTTTTGTACTAGCATTGCGGGGGGCCGAAAATAAAGTCTTAACAGCTCTCTGTTGGGTTGAAAATTTTCCTAATGCGTAGTGCTGATACAAACAAATAAAAAAAATATTTAAAAAATAGTCAATCTAATGTGGTTCTGACGTGGCATCAACAATGCCACATCATATTTCAAAATTTTAAAAATAAAAAATACGGAGTAATTTTTTATTTTTATTTTTCTCTGTAAGTGCATTGTAGTAGGCACTACTAGTGCCTCGTCAGATTCTCAATAAATATATATATATTTATTTATTTATTTTTATGTAAAAAATTTAAAAAATTTGAAAAAAAAATGAATTTTTTTTTTGTAATGTTCGGCTGATTTGTTTTGACAACCTTTTGGAGGGCTCATATTTCTCCTAATGCTAATTAAAGACGATTTTGCAATTTTAGGGCTTACTACCTCCGAAATTCAAAAAAATCACAATTTCAATTGGAAAATTATGACTCCACTTAAGTTTGACTCATGAAACAAGCGCACACCTCTAAAATAAAAAAATATGTGCCCCTCTTGGAATTAACCCCAAGACAAATTGCAGACGGGTGGAGGGTGGTAATAGGCTGGTTTACCTTATGTCCCAAGAGTGTGTGTAGAATGGACAAAAAGCACAGACCTATTCTCCCACATTGGCCCTTCATCACCCTCCACGCGTCTGCAATCCGAGAGCGCGTAATGCTACCACGTGGCTTCAAGGCAAGCCTTCTTCACGYCCTTTTTTCACTGCACCCAATAGCAAACAGGAAGAATCGAAACGCCCTATGACCACGTCTCCCCAAGCCGTGCAAGTCCTAAGCCCGTGTCATGTGGCCGGGACTGGATATCCTTGTGTGTTAACTGCGATACCGCTCTTTGCCTTCAATTCTGCTCCGGCGGAGTTGCGGCATTTTCGACCTTGGCAGAACGTTCAGTGGAGAGTTTTATTTTCTTCGCATCAAGGTAAGCTTTATAACATCATCGATGGGATTTTGTGACAATTAATTTAATTTAGGGCCACTAGTTTCAATTGAAAGCTTGAAGTTGTGTAAGTGAGGGAGTGAAGGTTTAAGGGAGATCGGCCTCTGATAAATCATCGGTACAGCCGACGTTTAGGGTTTCCCGAAGCTCAGCCCGCAGGAATTCTGCTCATCCGATTTTCCACAATTTGCGACGTTGCTTGGAACTGAAAGTTCGGAGTAGCGAAAGATGGCTTGGGATGCAAGCATTCTGGACATGGTGCTGGTGCCCTTGGGGATGCTGCTGCTGGCGCTGTATCATGCGCAACTGTGGTTCCGGGTGAAGTATCATCCAGAGACCACTGTCATCGGCGTCAATCATCTCAACCGCCAGGCCTGGGTGAATAACATCATGAGAGTGAGTGGATTCCTCTTTCACCATTTCTTTTAAAGCTCAGAATCACAGCCCAGGCATACAAACATGCCACCTAAAGGAAAATCCAGCACCAAAATCAAGTTTGGAATGGACTCATACCTTGCTTACTTTAAAAGAAAATTCAAATAGAAAAAAGCTGATCCACTCAATTACTTACCAATACTAAGAAAATCACCAGGGTAACAATGCCGGCAATTCGACCRGTTTTCTTTAAATCTTGCGCCACTCCACCCCTGCGTCCCAAGTCACTCAAAATGAGAAGAGTGGCAAATTCATCACAGCAAATTCGGGGACCGGACAGCTATCAAAGCGTTGAGTGGCTTTTCGCTTTCACAATGCCTTWGAGAGGGCACCAAAAAATATAACCAAAATTCTCTAGACTCTTCCCCGGGTGGAAAAAAGATTGCCATAGCAGACAACAGATAAAAAATCGAGCTTCGAGAGAAACTTACTTGCAGGAATCACAATCATAGCACTTTATGGAGTCATCGTTAGAGTATCTAGTGCAATCCAAGTTGGTGGACAGAGGCACCGATGTTGTGACAAAAGTGCCGTTAGCAGTCATAACATAGCCGCATCTGCACCATATGAGCCAAGAACAATGAGATTTGGGCCACTACTTCTCTATGAGGTCTACAATCCAACACCATGACAGAGAGAGCAACAGTTTCAAAACAAAGCATGAAACCAGGATATGTAGATCAGGAAATAAAATGAAAGCTGCAAACTGCCCATATCCATCAGTCCGAATTGAACGACACTAAACTGGCGGTTAGCGGTTGAACTCTTGAGACAACAAGAAGAGAATTCGTACTACAGAGGTCCTCATATCGCCTGTTGAATAAAAAAACCATCCATTGGCATGCAGTAACAAACTTATTCCTGCAAAATAGACGGGAGGTGACGATACGCGCTACAGAAGAGCTAAAATACAGTGAATTCTTACTCTGCAGGTGGACGACAGCAGCCAGACTGAATCGGATTMGCGTCATAGTAGGGGTAATTCACTGGCTGCRACATCAMGAAAATGAATTCAGGAAAGTCAGGAAAGCCCTCAATCTAAAWTAACCTCAAAAAAMATCTTCATGGCTTCCCTTTGTTCCAACTTCACATGTTTTAGAATTGAGATCAAAGAAGAATCGAAAACAACCATTCAAGCTCCCAATCAGTGATAAGTGACCCGGACAGAACCCAAGAATACAGAAGACATGCTCGTAATCAGCATCCCCCAAGGTGTCTGAGCAACAGGTTCGTAGGCAGGGCGAGCCAGATAAGACATCGCTACTACAGAAAAGTAAAGAACATACCGAGATTTCATCGAACTTTTCGCAATTGTCGCTCGCCGCAATAACAGCCTTCAGGTGGTTCCAATTTGAAACCTTRTTCAGCTGTAWTTCCACAGGAATCATCGTTAAACATAAAATAAGGGTAATAAAAAAACCACCTTCGAATAATGAATAGACGACAGGATTATCGCCACGAATTTATAACAATCTAGAAAGTACTATAAATAGARAATTTCCTTTGAAAGCTTGCACAAAACTACAATGGACAAACCAAAATCCCTTCTAAGAACTCCATGAAATGTAAGGGAAAAGGAGATACCCTGTCTTGTACATAGTCGGAGTATGAACTCAACCTGTACTCCTTAAAGCTGCGTTCCAGGTTCACATAGATGTTAATTAATTAAGTCTAGGGCATGATCGTATCAAAAGTCACAAGATAAGACAACCCGGTCAGCAGAGGACGATCCGGATTTCAATGCTACTTCATACTTTCTTCATCTTAATCCCACCAATTTACYCTTATTCATCTATTAACGATTCGAAGCGAAAGAAAAAACGAGCACTTACCTCTGCCCCGCAACGTGATACCCTCCTCCTTGACTCGTTACTACGAATCTGGAACATCGAGATACACGTATCAATGTGTTGCTATGACCGACCCGTAAGATCACTTTGCACTGATGAACTCAGCAAATCAAAAGTTCTAAAAYTATGCTTCGTGTAGCCGAAAGCAGTTGATCTTCCTAAGAAAATATACCTCCTATAGAATAATTGAACATAGTAGAAAGCCTCGAGTCAAAAAAATGCTTATCAAAACCTAAGCTACGAAATCCAGTCACAAAACTCATTTCTTCATCACATTAAACAACAYCTTATGCCAAATAAAAGGTAGACCAATTTTCCACTRTACCGAAAGGTAATGAGAAACTTACATGAATATTGACAAAACCAAAAACCCAACGAGTACCACAAATGTCAACACCAGGTAAGTGTATAGGATAGGTACAAGTAGGAACCACGCTCCGAAAAGGCCCAAAACCGATCTGCACACACAATCATTTCCTAGTGAGGAAATGACGACGGAAGAGACAAGGAAAGAAAAGAAAAGGCAAGGTTCATGAATGGCAGTCTTTGTTCATGAACTAGACGAATGGTAAACCCTGCCTTAGCCGATCTAAATCAAACTTCAAAGATGGACGAATACAGGAGTATTCGTAGCATAGAAATGACACGAAAGGTCCAAGCCAGCGGAAGCAGATATCACACCACATTAAAGACTGAGACACCGAGGAACTTACACGAGTAAGAAAAAGGCACCGATAAGGAAAACTGGTACTGTCGCATACTTCTCACAGTCGCCGGGACGTGTTGCTAGCCATATGCCTAGACCTATTAGGGCTAGCGAAAGCAACTGCAAATATTCACACACCAACGTTTTTTGTCRTAGAGCTACCCGATATTCCTCGCCAACATCAGTTGCCCTAACAAGCACAGATGAAATCAACTAGACCAAGTCCTGGAAATCGTGGATGAAATTAACGAAAAATAGTTGGCTAAGTTAGATATTATCCTCAGGCCTCTTCAGCTTAAACTCGCACTGTGTCGCTGAAATTCATGAGCATGCAAGCTATGGAGCACCTGACCAGAGTTCTGCTCACAATTAGCTGCGCAATTCTGTACATGATCGTGGACCGAACACTAAAGGGACCTTTGACTTACCACACCGAGAACGTTGATCCACTTGACGAAACCGGCTGAGTGACTAACGTAAGGTCGCTCAGCCTTCAAGAGGTCATCGGCCATCTTCTAAGAGGAGGAGGTCACCAAGTACAATTTGACAAATTCTTCTGTTTGGTCGGAAATAGGAACGCAGTCCACCCGACGTATGATGGAGGGTTGAAAGGCCAAGCAACAAAAACCTGCGTGCAATCAAGTGAAGAATAAGAAGAACTGATTCTATTAAGAGATCAAGAAGGTCCATGGAAAAAAGATGCCCACAATGACTGGTCTCTCCATGCCACCACCTATGAGTGACTTGAGGGAGTCCAAATTTTTGTATGAATTTTTGCTTCAATCAAGACKTGAGAGGGCTCCACATAAAATGTCACAGAAATCAGAACCATCAGCGAATCATCATGCTAGAACTTGCGCCTGGAATATATATTTCAAGCTTCAAAATTAATCTCAACAGTACATAACAACTACGAGTGATATCTTGCTTAAGAATTCGAGGAAGTCATGCCAACTTCAAACACAATTAAATAAGCCACATGATATTTACACAAACTTTGAACTCCAGCTACAGAAAATATCCACCACTGATAAACGGTGAGAAGTCGAAAGCACTGCTGGTCGTTCCTACATGCAACAGTACAGAAATTTCGCCGCATCCACACTGATATTAACAGGCCACAAGAAGGATTCTGACACCCATAGAACCCTGAATTAGAGCRATTGCACCTCAAATTATCCTGAGATTGAGCAATTGAACGGCTCTGCCGCTCTCTTACAGCTTGCAAAACACTGAAACTGTCCAATTATAACAAACACATATTGCTGAGAGCTAGCAAAATGTACTCWWTCATAACTCTGAGTTCAAGACCACTTGATCTGATAGGATCGCGTAATGGTCGTGTTCAATCAAATCGATCATAGCCACAGGAAAACATTTCAAAAGTCAAAGTTTATTTCCACAKTAAGAACAGCAACAAAACACACCAATCCAACCAAAAGATTCTAGGCCACCACTCAGCCATATACTCACCACACCAATAGCCGACAATACACAATGGCATTAATCGTTCCTAGAACAGAGAGAAGCAAAAGGCATTGCTACYCAAACGGCATGCCACAGGTCTCCACAAAGATGATAGCGATACCTTTGAACCTCCACAGCTTTCAGGCAAACATAACCTTCACAGAAAGATACCAGTAGACAAGTACATACAAAGCAAGCCCAGTGCTCGTTTCCAAAAAATCAAACTGAAAGAACAGAGAGTCACACTCGCAGGTAAGACAACCTCCTATCCCCTCAACATTTCCAAATCACGGGACGACAATTCACAAAAAAGGCTCACTCGACAAGTTGCTGATCTACAAAAATTTCTCAGCTTCACGCAGCGGAGAGCTAACCTTCTCAGCAATTGTACGAATTCCCGAAAACGAAGTTTCGGAAAAACGTCCACTTGCAACTAAGAAGCCAAAGCACTGACACATTCAAGAAGAAACACCAGAACGCACCTATTCCAGCCTCAATTCCCGCCACATTCATTCAGCCACGCCAACGTACGCCCCTGCGTTTTATTAAGGACTGAAGGACAAAATATGACAAGTGGCCGAGCCAACCTCAATTTAGTGCGCAATTTTCAAGTCAGATAGAAGGACCGGGGCATATTCTCAGGGAGTTAGGGTCACTACAGTAGGGTCTCTTCGAAGCGATTTGAAGCAATAAGATTGGAATCCGTTTGCCACATTCATTTGCTTTACAGAGGCTATTACACTGGGGAGGGTATGATGTTCAATATGTGGTTCATTTTGTTTTTGTTAAGTTGGGACCAGCAATCAATATTTATTGACATAGCTTTACTGGTGTACAGTGGGGAGGGTATGATGTTCAATATGTGGTTCATATTGTGTTTGTTAAGTTGGGACCAGCAATCAATATTTATTGACATAGCTTTACTGGTGTACAGGACATTGCATTGCGGAGGTTCTACTGGAGTAGTACCCCCGCGTCAACCAAGGGGAGCGTAGTGGGGAGTGAATGTGGCGAGTGTGTGTGGGTGCCGCGCAGGTCCCTACAATAGCTTGTTCTTGAGCTCTGCAAAGAGGAAGGCCCGTTCACCAATGTCGTTATCAGTTTCGTGCATCTCTCTGTCCATATCCGCCATGGTTTCCTTGATGTGACTGCTAGTCCTAACTTTTTGTTGTTGGAGGGCCTCCTCTTCTTTAGGCTCCTGCTCTTGCAAGATTGCGGGAGGTGGTGAGCCCGGAACGGCATTGACGTAGAGTAAACCTGCCATTTCCAGCACGCATCCAGAAAACAAACAACAATTCGTGTTATTTATTGAACAGTAACCGGAACTGGCTGCTCACTTTCATCCAATTTCGCCCAAACTTAACCCGACAGCCGGCTCGACAGGTCACTCAAGTACAATTAATCCAAACGACGACCAGTCAGTACAGAGAACCACTGCGGACCCTGCACATCACGCCAGATATGTTGAACGAGTGCCACAATATGAGAACAGATGGACTACACCAAAATAAACTGAGTCTCAGAAAGCCAACAACAAGACACCACCACCTCYGCGGTTCAATGCCTTGCAGATCATCATAAAATCGCAGAGGGACTCCAGCGATGAATCACAGCAACCCGACTCCACACAATCAGAACCCAGGTTATCATATACGCACAGCGTCTATAATCAGATGATGGGAAGGAGATTCGCAGTCGTCAACAGAACTCAACGGAATCACCTGAACTCAAACCGTCTCGCCCCGAACCAAAGGCACACCTTCTCCAAAAAGCATTACATTACAATCAGCACAAGAAATCCACTCCCCCATAACTACCCTCCAAGAAATAAATTACCTTCAGCTCGTACCAGCGAATCGAATGCAACTCACACTCCTCTTCAAATTCGAAGGTCAAAGTCCATTGAAATATAGTTTTAACAAAGAACAAAAGCCAGGACACACGAACCCCTNATACAAATCTCACGTTTCCATTGTAATTAATCTTTTAATTTCCAAATCATTTTTTCAATTATAGCATATTTTTGCTTTGATATATCTTTACATAAAAAACTTCATTTTTTTTCATCAACCTTTTCAAAAAAACATAATTCTTTTTTATTTCTAAATGTTGAACTCTAACTATAGTGCTCCAAAAATATTTTAATTTTACATATTTATTGTTCATGTTTGAAGGATCATTTCTTTTTCATTTTTTGTAATCACCTTTTGAGTAGAAACATAGTTGTCTGATCATTAGAGGTTATATTCTCCACTTTGTAAACTCTTTTGTACTCCTAATACGGCTTTTAAGGGGACCAAAAAAATCAAGGGACTTATTGTGGAAAACTATAGATGTTTGAAACATAATGTACACCCCGGAAACGGAAACTTAAGTAACTTTTCATGTACAACAAAGTTAGATATTATTTATATAGTATGAAATGTCAATTTATTAATATGGGTCCCTTTAATATCCCTATACAATGTAGTTCGTGGTTTTTGGTTCCCAACATAACTTTAAAGCTTCCAAATTTGATCATCAATGATAAATAATAAGTTCTTTGGTTCCCAACATGACTTTAAAGCTTCCAAATTTGACCATCAATGATAAATAAAAAGTTCAGTCCTTTCCTTTTCCCAAAGTGAAAACCATGAAGCTGAAAAGCTCCCAATTTTCTCCTTTATCTTGGAGCAACCCTCCGAGCACAAATCTAAAGGATGCATTACAATTCACCATCAAGTTGACCAATTCACCAAGTCACACAATATGTATTAGATAACTAATGAGCCACACTAACCACACTAGCTGCAAAGAGATTTATCACACATAAGTGGTTGTAGATTTTTCAATCACAACCTTTGATCTTCATGATCCAAGAGTGCAGGAAGTTGAAAGATTGGGATGGTGTCACGTTAGTGTTGAAAAGTCAACAACCGGTTATGGTTGTTGCAAGCGTACATAAGTTAGCTTTTGCTCCGTCCTTTGAGTAAAACCTTTGCAACAAGCAGGCTTCTGCATTATTAAGGACTGAAGGACAAAATATGACAAGTGGCCGAGCCAACCTCAATTTAGTGCGCAATTTTCAAGTCAGATAGAAGGACCGGGGCATATTGTCAGGGAGCTACGGTCACTACAGTAGGGTCTCTTTGAAGCAATTTGAAGCAATAAGATTGGAACCCGTTTGACACATTCATTTGCTTTACAGAGGTTACTACACTTCAGAGGGTATAATGTTCAATATGTGGTTCATATTGTTTTTGTTAAGTTGGGACCAGCAATCAATATTTATCGATATCGCTTTGCTGGTGTACAGGATATTGCATTGCGGAGGTTCTACTGGAGTAGTATCCTCTGCGTGAACCAAGGGGAGCGTTGTGGGGAGTGCATGTGGGGAGTGTGGGGGTGCCGCGCAGGTCTCTACAGTAGCTTGTTCTTGAGCTCTGCAAAATGGAAGGCCTGTTCACCAATGTCGTTCTCAGTTTCGTGCATCTCTCTGTCCATATCCGCCATGATTTCCTTAATATGACTGCTAATCCTAACTTCTGGTTGTTGGAGGGCCTCCTCTTCTTAAGGCTCCTGTTATTGCAAGATTGCGGGAGGTGGTGAGCCCGGAACGGCATTGACGTAGAGTAAACCTGCCATTTGCCGCACGCATCCAAAAAACAAACAACAGATGTTATTTATTGAACAGTAACCGGAACTGGCTGCTCACTTTCATCCAATTTCGCCCAAACTTAACCCGGCAGCCGGCTCGACAAGACACTCAAGTACAATTGATCCAAACGACGTCCAGTCAGTACAGAGAACCACTGCGGACCCTGCACATCACGCCAGATTTTTGGACTCCAGCAATGAATCACAGCAACCCAAATCCACACATTCAGAACCCCCGTTATTATGTAAGCACAACGTCTATAATCAGATGATGGGAAAGAGATTCGCAGTGGTCAACACATCGTTTGTAGAACTCAACGGAATCACCTGAACTCAAACCATCACGCCCCGAACCAAAGGCAAACCTTCACCAAAAAGCATTACATCACAATCAACACAAAAAATCCATTCCCAAATAACTACCCCCCAAGAAATAAATTACCTTCAGCTCGTACCAGCGAATCGAGTGCAACTCAAACTCCTGTTCACATTCGAAAGTCAGAGTCCGTTGACATATAGTTTTAACAAAGAACAAAAGCCAGGAAACACAAACCCCTCATCCGAGAGACGCAACGATCTTTCAAAGGGGTTGAGAACACCGTGAAACCAAATAGAGATTGCAAAAATAATGTTACAACGAATTCCTCCGAAGACCCTCCTGCCGACTGCCACACTCGCAAGCTGACCAACAGAGGGCCCGCCCTACTTTCGATGGATTCTCACGCGCCGGATCTTCCTGCAATCTCGAAGTCGCCGAGATTGCTCACAGACGCATACCATCCAGATAATTGGCGCAGCGACAAGGGTCTGTCCCCACCGACCAACTGTTTCAAAGACCGCCGCGGCAATCGCCCATGCCATCATGTCAATGTTGCCAATGTACAGAGAAAATCCGCGCCCTAGCAGCGCCCACGTACTTCCCCAAACCTGGCAACGCCCATCTAGCCTTTGAGGATCTCCTCCAGCTCCCTGAACCCGTGCAGCACGGGCTCCACAGCTCCGGGGGCCAGTGCTATGCGTCGCACTTCTGTCATGTACCTGCTCCACGAACCACACCCATTAGTCCTCACAACAACCACAATCATCGAGCAGCGATGAGACCCACGCACAAGCACCCAAGAAACAGGCAACACCCTTGCGCAGGGCAATCCTCACACTACGCCCCCCTCGCCAAGACAAGAAAATACGGCCGCAGGCCGCAGACGGCACGCAAACCGATCAGCATGCAAACAAACATCCGTCACCTCAGAGAACCCAGACGCACCTGTTGGCTATGCTTGCAAGCTTATCG
>VACF01000786.1:0-30846 GCA_006891605.1 Pleurozium schreberi | reverse complement strand
GAACTCTTGTCATCCCAAAATAGCACAAAGCTGGACAAAAATTCATATACAATCTAAAAAAATGGCATGTATGTGGAGTAAAAAGAGGGGCAACCCACTATCACTTATACAAACAACTCTAGCAGTCACACTWCATTTTCTTGACATGGAAGGAAATCAATGCCCAAGCATACAGACAAGTTCAGAAAGTGCCACTCCAAAAATATGCGAAAAAAACTGGCAGTAAGATAAGACCATTGTGTAGAATCTGTATTGAACAGAAGACATACAAGATCCACACCTGGCAAACACGATCGAGAACATCGTTGAAAGTCAGTGTAGCATCCACGCCAACATCATTCCCTTCCCAAAAGAAAGCAACCTTGTCACCGAGGCCTGCCTCCACATGCCTGTCCAGGGCATTGTAACAGATGTTGGTTTGTCCACCCTTGAACCACTGCCACGCATCAAAAACATCAGTGAAAAGGGAAATAGAACATCCTATCAGGAAACTCCAGTATCCAAAAGTGTCATGTTGATCAATGTTATTTGCTAAGGCAAGTATAGCTAAGGTAAGCCATTCTACTTGTGCCACCAATATATTTGAGCCTAATTGTGCCACTATTTAGTCGTAGAGCACATTTGAAAATGTGYACTACTGCAACATAKTGGCACAAAAAGGCTCAACTGAATTGGTGGCACAAATAAGATGGCTYAYCTTTATASCACCGGGGGCTGGTTGAGAAACGGACCTCAACAGMCACTCGTCCTTTGCGAACATCAATGTTTTCAGAGTGCAATTTTCCATTCTTAACGGGCCATTTCTTCTTCCAGAAAAACGATGACGCAATATCACCCCAGAATCCATCAGGGTCCTCCACGGATCGCTGGTACATCTCRTCATACTGCACAACATTCCATCCCAAGCATCTCTGTCATCCGCTGCAATCCTAGAGGTGAAAATTTTCAAGACTTACTCCATATATAATTCAAGTAACGTACGGCTCAGAAACACTTTCAAATAAACCCTAAAACCGCACAGCAAAGGAAGTCATTCAACCTTCGACATTATAAAAAGTGGTTGATAATCATTATATCATGAATGAAGATTTTCGTCATTGGTAAAGCCCTACAGAACCAGAAGACCCAAATTGGGCATCATGGTTCCTTTTTTATCAGTCTTGAGTAGTTCATCTAAGGACCTTTTTATGGTTCAACTTAATTCGTTTATTAATCAACGCGTGAAATGATCTTCATCCATTCTAGTAATATAAAATTTCAACTCATCCGATTTATATTTTCCTCGCTATGATCGATCACATTGATCATTTTAAAACCGTCGATCCTTGTTGTTTAAGGGGTTCCCCATATCTGGTAGAATAAACTTCGAGTCTGATTGATATTAGCTACTACTGTAAGTATCAATCTGGCAGTAATAAGGTAGAGGATACTAAAAGCCATTAGGAACACAATCTGATGTCTTACACTGGCCCCTGTTTCTGACGGCAACACTTGGTTGGCTTCAGTTAACAAATCTGGTGTAATCATAACTCGAATAAATTGGTCGATGGCTACAGATCTTTGAACGGAAAAGGTGTTGTCAAATGTCGCTTCAGTAGTGTCTTACAACCTCCCACTTTTATATATTTGCAAAAGAATTTTGTTTCAGCAGATTAGGCTCTTATACCCAAGATAAGCTCTATATTTATCTTTATATGATAGAGCACTTCTACATATTAGTTTAAATGCTTAAATTGACATAAACAGTATTCACTACCCCAATTACAGATATGTTTTGTTACTCAATGGAGCCCATTCCTGCAGCGGTGACAACCATGCAAGAGCAAAATTACATCTCATTGTCTTGTATTGGTGACCTCCTTTCCAAACTCTCGATTGACCATGATTAAATAGGGATCTAATAGTATTGTCCAGTAACCTCAAAGCAGAAAGCAGAGCCTCGTTGTATAAGCTAACGTCCCTCTTAGTTCGGTTGATTCATCAACAAAATCTATCTTCACTACCTCATCTTCATTTGTTCTTGAGCATACACAACCTACGTTCTCCTCATACAGATCTTTGAAACCCTAAAACTATAAACTACGTTGTCTTTATACTATTAGGGTTTCAAAGGTCTGTATGAGGAGAACGTAGGTTGTGTAAAGGCAAACAACACATCAGCAAGTGCTTGGGATCAATGATTTTGAGGTCTACCATTGTGGACATTGTATCCAAAATTTTCAAAATTCAATTTCATAAATGTTGGCGTGCAAAATGTATTCCATACCCAATTATCAACAACCAAAATTTGGCATGTAATTCATAAGATGTCAAGTATCATCTAGTCATCTCATATGTCTATATGTGATTCTTTGCTCACAGTTGAACTTTAACGTCTAGCCTTATTCATCTTGGATGATGATATTGTGTAATATGATGCAACCAATCATAATGTTGCCAATTGATAGACCTAAACTCCTATTGATAGTTTCTAATATTGTGCCAACATACACACCAAAAACTTGTTCCACATCCTTTCCTACACTAGCTTGCATTTTGGTGTAGTGTTCATTTTTTTCACCTTATAACTCATAATATTATACAAATTGTAGGAATCAACTCCAATGTGGATAATTCTTAACACTGAGTTCATTAAGAATGTCTATTGGTGGCCATGAACTAAAATCAAGCTTCTATTTAACATCATCCATTAGAAATCTAAATAGTACTCATAAGATACTCATTGCAAAAGACCGGTTCAATATAACAATCTTGAAAAATATATGGATTGAACTCTAAACATGTATAATTTTTACATGCTRTATTCAAATGCCATTATTAGACTTCACCTATAGTCATTGACTACAATTTTGCCTACATTTGGGAAAAAAAATCAAACCTCATTTTCATAGTTCATCCTACTTCACTCCATGTAATATACTACTCGTACTACTTAGAGTGATTGCATATCACATGAAGTGATAGTGCAACAAGGTGGTGTGATCAAAGCCAAGCAACCCCCATGCAATGATACTCAATCTAGATCATATTAGCCACTGACCAAATTACCAAGATATGCAAATAAGTGAGCGATAGCTTGTATTCATTAAGTAACCGAAAGCGAGTAAGAATGTGCCACGTACCCTGTTATAAAGGTGGAGGCAACTAAAATGGGCTTTTCTATTGTCAGCTGAAGAGAATTGCCCTACATTAGGGTTTCCATTTCAACGATACTGCAGAGTCTCAAAGAGATTCCTAGTCGTTTTGCAGTATCTTAGGGACTCTCGAATTTGCAATTTCTCCACTGATTGTAGAATCGTCCTTCCCGTAGTTTGCCGCGGCGCGGGCGTACCTGGTGGATGTGAGCCAGCAGCCATGGCGGGGGAGGCTCAGGCGCAGAAGCGAGCAGCAGCGGAGGCCTATGCGTTCGATGAAGACTCTCGATGGATTGATTACTGGAACAATGTGCTTATTCCGCCTCAAATGAGTGCTCGCMCGGAAGTCCGGCGCCACTTTCAGCTTAAATTTTTCCAGCGTTTCGTCGTACGTTTCATTACCGATTCCACATCCTTCTCTTTTTAATTTAGTTTTGTACTCCGTAAATTTTAATCTTAAATGTGCTGGTTTATAATCTTACTCTAATCTACAAATCTACGCATTCACMCGATCCCGCCCTCTAATGTTTTCAATGTTGCGATGTAATATAGAGTGAATTACGTGTGAAAAGGGTTGAGATTCTCGAGTTTAGGGTCTTAGAGGCCAGGGTTATAAATCYTGCCTCTGTATGATCACATTTCCTTGTCAAACAATATTTTTACATCTCCATRTTGTTCTCCGTGATTCGAGAGGTTTTGGTGTCCTTGTTCAATTCGTGACAATAGTTTAAGGTTTAGTGAAGCATATCCAAACGTCTATATGTTAAGAATGTTTAGTACCAGGTTTCTATTTTTTGTCGTAGGTTTTAGTTTGAATTGGTCTTTTTTCTAGAAGTTAGAGATTAATTGGCTGGTATTATGTCTGTTTTGCACAGGATCCTGAACTTGAAGTGCAACCTCTTTCAAGCCTGAGTGAGAGTTCCAGGGATAGTTCTGCACCTCCTCGTCCATCCGTGTCTGCTCAACAGCGTCCAGCTAGTACACGGGGAAGCACAGGTATGCTTAAGTTTTTATTGAACGGAACAGAATGGTCCGTGCCTTCTGCATATCTGAGGCTGCACTAGCTATATTGTTTCACCGAATTAAAACTCATTCAATAGAGAGTTTGGTGCATGCTTCAAATGAAAAGATCAGCTTCTTGATTATCATGTCTGAGGATATCCAACGAAAGATCCTGAGATAGGGCCGATCCGTCAAAACCCTTGAGATTTGCGTCATTMTTCTGCCTCACACATTTCAGGCAGTGGTAATCCACCTGACGAATTATTCTGCCTGTCGATAATCTCTRCCAGTGACGGTGTTCACAACTTAATTAGTGTCCTGGAATTGCTAATAAATCTGACGAAATGATTGATCAGCAATTGGAATTGAAATTTTACTAATTGACCTTCTAACACCAATATGCGATAATTGTAGCTCAGAGTACGKCTGGAAACATTCCGCCACGACCTCCTGCCCGTGCTACTCCTCCAGTTGATGGCAGTCTTCAGCTTGACCAGAAATCTTTTCAGTTTCTGAACAATGGATGGGTAGGTTGTCTCAAAATGTAGCTAGTCGGGTCACAGCTTTTACAGTTTCTGTGATGTTCAATGAGATTACCGGTGCACTCTTGCACTAGAGGTATCCATGGCCTACAGGTGCACTGTTAGCATGAGACTTAGCTTTTCCAAGGCTGGGATGTGATGGAGACGATCAATTGTCTTCTTGCGTTCTACAGTTAAAAATATATTCATTTTTGCTTGTTAGTGACGAACTCATATTTTTGGGATCTTACGCAGGTTGTTGTGATGGCTATTCTTGCCGTTTTTCCTCTTCCACTACGAGGTATATCCGACCGAGGATACCGCTTCTCATTAGCGGGCTCTGCCGTTGCTTGTGGTCATTGTCTCTACCTAAACAATCGGGTATGTATATGTTCTCTTACCCTTGGGCTCTATGGTTGCTCATGATGAATTTAACAAACAGACTATTTACTTGGTTACCAGGCACCTGTGTCACAAAGTAGTGTGCAAGTCATAGTTGTCAAACTTTCGATTTGAATTGGTGCGTATGATATGGATTGGATGTGAACTCTTGTTTTATATTAAAATTAATTATGATGGGTGTGCTCTTCGTCAAAGAATATATGCTCACGTTTCTAATTCATTTCTTGAGAGAATTTTCATTAGTATTGCAATGGTTTTGAGGATGATAAAATCTGAACTTTAGCAAGCAAGCACTATTTAGAAGGTTGCAACACCACTACATGTTGCTTTTAGTGCCTCAACCACTTGCAACTCTTTTATGCGATTGTGGTTTGCAAGGATTTTGATGATTCCGATTGAGGGTGAGTTTTTTGTGTTATATGTGCAGGGTCCTCGTACTTGGAATTTGCAAGGTTTGCAGCAATGGATGCAAGCTATAGTACCTTCTAAGGATTTTCTGTCGTTTCTGTACTCCCTTATTTTTCTGACATCCATTCACCCTGTCAAGTGTGAGTCCTGAACCTCTTTGCAAGTGTTCTATGATGCGCGGTTCAACCCTTAAAAGCCCAGGCAACCACTTTTGGATGCGAGAATGGCTAATACATGAAAAACTCAAAATTCTTGAGGAATTTTGATTTTTTAGATCGATACAAACTTCTGTTTGTCCGTTATGCATCTTATGCAATAAATTAATTCCATTTGGAGCATCCTAGCTCCAAGGATGCTCAAGGATGTAGAAAGAATCTCATAGAATCTGTGGATTTGTACAATATTTTGTAACGTGGAACATGTAAATTGTACGTTGTGGTACATCGAGCTATTAGAACTGAGATTTTTCAATTACTACCTTCTTCTCTACTTTCCCTATATTTTCCCCAGTCTTATCTTCAAAAAAATGTATTCCTTGTTGAGATGCTTCCCCAAATAGTCAATACTTCACCAAATTTTACAACTAACTACATATTCTCAAAGCTATGAAAGAAACAAAAGGAATTAGATTTTGAGGTGTATCCAACAAAGAAAAAGAATAGTAAAAAAATTAGAAATAATAAAATTAAAATCATGGTTAGAAGATTCCAGAAGTTGATGTGAATCCTCTTCTAATGTACCACCAATTTAATAGTAATCCATGTTCAATCTACAAGATGTTCACTTGATTTGAAGCACTTTCAAGTTCCAAAGAGTGGTCTAGAGTCAAAACAATGTTGTTGGATGTTGATGATTCCATGGCACATTCCTTAAGAATTGTAGGTACAAAATTGTGAGAAGGGTGCTAAAAAGATGGTAGGACATATGTGTACACCTCAATCTTATATGTAGTTAGTTTTGAATTTGGTAGAAAATTGATTTTATGGGAACGTCCAAGGTCAGTGAGTAATGGACTTCTTTGCCCACGTCACTATAAATTAACTTGTCTTTTGTTGTGGAAAAGAGTCCTTCATAGTCCTTCAATCATGTTAAATTCCTTCGAAATGATCTTCTCATGTATTTTATATCTTTAGAAAGTCTAAAAGGTATTGCATAATAGTAACACATTTTGTAGATTGAAAAAGATCATGAGAATTCTACTTAGCTCCTAAGGAGTACCCCCTAAAATTGATGTTTAGGGGTGAAGTACACTAGAGATATCACTTGTGATTTGCAATTACACTATTGGACAAAGTTAGTTTTTTGAAAAAATAGACTATGTATCCTCATTGTAATATTGTTCACCTATAGTAAATGTGTACAACAATTATATCGATGCATATTGTGGATGACACATTTGAATGTTTCTTATGTATTGTAGGTTTGGCAAGGATAATTCAACAAGTTGTAGGAATTAATTACTTTTGTTTTGCCAAGAATCAAGTTTCTCCAAAAATAATTCATATTGTGAAAAGCAAGATTTGTATCATAATTTAAATCCAAATTTCATCTTATCATATTCAATTAAAACCACACATGCTTTTGTTTAAGCATAAATAAAATTGAATAACAAAAAGTCCCAATATGACTTATTTAAAATTGTTACAAAACATGAGATCTAATATGGACATTTTGGTTCCAAATAGCTATATGAGAATTTAAGCAATAGTACAATGAGTTCAAAAGGGCACTCTTTCTATGTTCAAAGGCGAATGCTAGAAAAGGTTGGAACTATTTTTAACACGTAATGTAGGATATAATTGCAAAATATTATTTATTTGTATTATTTATCTAGATTATCTAGATTATATATATTTACCCAAAATAAAAAAATCTAATTATAAAATGAATCCCTAGACAGATCCATGTGACAAACACTCACAAAATTGTCAAAAATCAACACTCCCCATGAATTAGAGTTATTAATCAAATTCTATTTATTTTTTGAAATTTGTAACCATAGGATCTTATTCTTGACTAATATCATTTAGGTCACCTAAAATTTTGGGGTCTGAGGGCAATGCATGTGTGAGAACATAGCTTACAAAAAAGTGAAGCAAAATGTTTTTTTTTCAAAGGGTACTTTTTGTCGGACTTTTGAATCCGATTTCAAAAATCCTCTACACCAAAGATCTAGTGACTTCGTAATTGAGTAGAGCCTAAGAAGTATGCAAACTTTCAAAGCAAAAATGATGTTGTAATCTCCCTATCCATATTGGGCTTACAAAAAGAAAACACACAATTCTTTTTTCAACCATTAGATTGTTATTAAAATTAGATTTCCCAAAATTCATTTACTTTCCTATTTGTAAAAACAAAGAAAAAAAATAGTCAAATTATGATATTTCAATAATTGCAAATTTCTCAAAACTCAATTCAACTTGCAAGGAGCTTTAAAGATTGAAGGTGGATTAGAGTGATTGCTTTAATTTAAAGATTGAAGGTGCTTTATTAAAAACTTCGATTAAATTTTGCAATATAACAACCTATAAAGTCCCATTACCCCTATTTCTTGCAAGTTCTAGGATCTCAATTTTTGGAAATATTTTTTGAGATTTTTCTTAAGATAGGAAAACACATTAGCAGTTGGGGAATAAAATTTTATTTCAATGGGTGCCTAGGAGCAAAGATTCTATTCCAATAGCCCAAATTTGGGCCGCCGCATAGCAAAAAAATACCCAAAAACTTGAAATAAAAATTTTCAAAGTGTGTTTTCCAAAGATTGTTTTTATGTTTAGATGAAAAGGTTTTATTCATTCCATTTAAAATAGTTATATGAAATTCATGGGGCATCTTGTTTTGCGGAGAATTAAAGCATCTGCATGAAAAAATAACTTGTTGGATTCATTTTTTAGCTCAATTTTCATATTTTTCATTTTAGAAAGCTCCACACAATTAACTTTGATTGTTTGAACAATCTCACCATTGGGATTAGTGTATTTTAATTATAAGCGCTGGGCTTGGCTTGGCTTCTACAGCAGCACCGACTTCGGGTTCTCAGCACTGGGCCACTGGCCTCGTGATCGAGGATTTGCGGAGCCAGGCAACTTTCTAAAAGGTTGGGTGAGTCTCGGTCCTGTAGCTAGACCTGGCTTTTCCATGGAACACCGGAGCGCCGGAGCGGCTCTTTTGTGATGGATTTATGGGAAATCGGAAAGGGATTGAAGCGCTTCGATTCTGACATTTGAGAGCAACTCATCAGTTGTTGTTATTATTATGTCTAGATTGACGAGATTCCTAGAACTATGAGTCACTTGTTAGTGAGATTTTTTGTCATCTGGCGAGAGTGGGTTGCACCTTATCTGGTTTTTTGGGAGTTGATTGCCTATTTGCACATCTGAATCTGATCGCAATGTCCTCGTTTTGGAGCAAGAGTCACAGAATGCCTAAGAATTCGATTTATTATTTATTACTGTTCTTTCCGAAGAGGTCGATCTGCAAGTTGCCGAGCTGATGAGAAGTGCTACGTGCAGAATGTTCTTGCATACTGATCAAGAGGAAGAAGCCCCCACTTGTGAAAAGGAGACCTYYGGGCACAACGRTACACGACSAGAGGTTGGTGTCACTGAAGCAGACYCATGTGGACACCAGCTTGACGCACTTGATGCCCACATGGGCATGTGGAACAAAGCTCTTCTTATGAAGCTTCACTAAGAGCAAATTTTGTCGCTTCTCATCAATAGCAAGCTTAGAAAATTTTGGATTACATGGCTTTTCACCAATGGGAAGCATAACATTCTTAACTGGGTGTTATACCTCCCCCATGTGGAGGTATAATCCTCCGCTATATACCTGGGGGGAGGATTTTAATTATAATAGAAGCAATTTCGTTGGCTGGTTGGGTTGTGAGAGAGTGGGCTGTGAGACTGAAGATGTCCAAATTGGTTGCTAGGGGGGCCAGATTTTGAGGGAGCAAAAGGGACCCCAGTGAAGATTAAGAATGTTATGAGTGCGGGGAGATTTGGATTGTGTGACCAAGTTCATTGCCTTGGGGTAATCCGACTACTTGTTGTTGTATGTATATAGTATGCACAATGAGAAGTGACACCAYTCTCCGAGTTCCTGGTGGCAAAGAATCTCCTTATTTTCTACTATGTTGTATGTCAGTATRTGTGCAAAAATATTGAACTAAACAAGTATGCTATGAGAGGCTCCACATCTGGAACACCACTTCTTCACATCTAGCTTCTGTCAATCCAAAGCCTCCTCTTCTTTGAACCACATTAGAAAATTTGGGGAATTTCTTAGCAGTAGTATGACCAATTACAGTGTTTTGTGATAAGYTGAAAATCTTGGTTGTGTCCATTGYTTTGTCCARAAACAATACAACATCCACTATTCAATTAGCAAATGGAGTGCAAGAAGGTAGAAGAAAAAATAGAAATTCAAGACTAAATCTTCTATTGGTTCTAAAAATCTTCCATTGGAGAAGAACTTATACTTTGTCGATGTAAATTCAAGGTTTGATGAGGTTTCTTGAAAACTCCATAAAGAGACTTTGTCACGTATATCAAACCGGGAACTAAACACTTATATCTTTCCATATGAGAATTTGGATTGAAGGCGACAAAATTCAAACATTTGAATWGGTATAAGTGGATTCATTTTCAAAACTCAATTGTCTTTATAAATTGGGCTACTCGATCTACTCCAGGCTTTATCACACTAAACTCATCTTCTAATACAAGGTGGAGTAAATAGCAATACGCTAGTTACTTTTTTATGCTTTTATGGATTGAAGAATTTTGAAAAATAAAATAAAAAATAGTGAAGATTCAGAAACAAACATTTCAAATGTGTGGGAAAAAAATTCAAGAATTTCCAAATCAAGTATTATAAGATAATAGCATTTGTAGTTAGACAAAAATGCTTTTTTTTCAAACTTGTCCAGCAAGGTTACTACGAGAGAAAGTGATGTTTTAAGTGAGTTTTTGAGTATAGTCCTAGACTTAAGATTATAAGTAGTGACCAATAGAATGACCAATAGAACATAGAGTTCTAACTCCTCTTAGAATGAGATATTCACTAAAAATAGTGCTTTTTTACAATTGCATATTATATCATATTGATTAAGTATATGAAAAATTTCAAAAATAGATGAAGAATTTAGCAATAGAGGCCAAAATTGCTCAAATTGCCTAGATATGTTATAGACAACATACCTTTTGATCAAAGTATCCAATCATAATTTTCTTGACATTCCTCCAAAGAGATAAATGTAGACATCTTTTGTCAAATTTTTAGAAACAACCATTAATTATTGACTTCATAATCACCCACTTGAAATTCAATTGTCTCTTAGACAAACATTCGGCCATTTATGGGTCAAGGCACGGTCCATTTTTAGAAAATCCTACCTTAACCCCTAAGCGTCACAGAAAAACCAGCTCGGAAGACGGGTTCGGAGGAGCCTTTTGGAAAAAGTAGCATAATTTGAAATCTAGGTGGTTACTAAAAATTTGACTGTAGAAATTTGTAGCCAACTACACATTAGATGTTTTTTCAGCCCCGTAAGAGCCTGTTTCGGGCTGTTCCCTGAAACTGTTCCCTGCACGAGGAACCAGCGACTGCTAGTCTGAAATTTTGAATTTCAAATTTTTTTTTTTTTTTTCTTTCAAAATTCTTAGAAAGTGTAAAGAAACTGAAAACTGATTTAAAATTTATTTATTTTTTTCAAAATATTATTTTTTAAATAATTAATAATTAATTAAAATAATTAATTAATTAGTATTATCTGACGTGGCAGTCTCTGTGCCACGTCAGACTGCCTATGTGGCAGAGTTTCAGAGTTCCCAATGTGTTCCCACAGCCCGGGAACTCGCAGTCTTCTAGACGGCCCAAAAAACATCTAATGCTAGGAGTGCAAATTTACTGTTTCTAAGAAGATCCACCGTATGGATGCAAATTTTATAAAGTTTGATGCGGGTGCTCTTTCAGGAATTCAATCTGCTGCGTCTGGAAAACGTCCGCTGTGACGCTTAGGGGTTAAGCATAGTAGAAAGTCTGCATGAATGATGAACTAGCTTTAAAGACAACATAAGGTCCCTACATTCAAAAAGTAGATGTGTCTTTGTAAAATTTGATTGTAACTTTTAAAGTAATCATTTTTGGTTTTGATTTGAGTTTAGAAAATGAAGCCTATAAGACTATTTTCCAATGCAGTTCAACACATTGAAAAATTTTAAAAATTTTAAATTAATTTAAATGAGTTATTGCAATTAAAATCTCCATGTATTAGAATCTAAATAACACAATACATGATGTTTATCATTGTTGTTTTCATCTTTAAACTTAAGAAAATAATTGTTATTGATTTCAACCTTCATCTTTGGTCAAAATTCCAAATTATTCTAATGTATTTTCTAACAAATATAATATTATATACATATTGCACTTTTAAAAGCCACAATATTTTGCTTTTCTACCAAACATTCTAATAACTCAACATCTTTAGAAAAAGTATTTGAGGGATTTTTTAACCCCTAAAGGACCGACATGTATTTTTTGGCTACATAACAATTTTGGGCAGGTATGCGTGGCTGGATATTTTCATATTTTTGGCCCAAATTTAAGAGAAGGTTGGGGCAAGGAATATCTTTCATATGCACTAAATTTCAAGTTATTTGGATATACGAGTCAAAAGTTACGGCCAAATATGTTACTTTTTTTCGTAAATGGGCAGTTTGGGCAAATTAGAAAAAATCACTTTTTTCAGAAAAAAAACTTTGATATTGATTTTCTAGAGTTGTATATACATGGAAAGCTTTAAATCATTCCATTTTGAACAATGAGTCTAAAGTTATGAGGATTTTTTGTTTGTGGACAATTATAGATTCTCTACTCTAAAATAAACTGTGAAGTCCTTCACCTTACTCGATTTTCAATATTTTTAGAAAAGAAAAAATTGTAGGATGTAGATTGTTTATTACAACATTCCAACCATTGGAATTGACATTTTTCAATTCCATAATTAAATTCTTAACAATTTAGTATTTTGAATCATTCTCTACTATTACCTACTGTCTTACTATTTTTTTCCTATATGTTGTACAATTCCAAATGATCTGAAATTTTTCAAGCATGTGGCCAACTTGTCAAAGAAAAGTGAGCTTTAGAAGTGTTGCTGCCCTGTTTTTCGCAGGGCCCAAAAAATGATCTTAGTGAATTTGAATGCCTATATCTTGCAATCCACTCGGTGAAAATTTCTGAAACTTTTACACATGTTCTCAAGTCAGCATACTAAAAGATCCTATGGTTACATGTGTCAAAAAAATTTTGTTTCAAAATTTGACACTTGTACTAAAAATGGCAATTTGGGAGCAGTTTTGGTGCAAACATAGTCATGGAATTTTAGGGGTTAATGTAGCGTTAGATGTTTTTGAGCTACATTGGAGGTCCATTTCAATCTATTTCACCATATTGGGAACTAGCCATTGCCTGTAGGTTTGACAAAATACGAACACATGTGGAATGTCAAGAGACATGGTGAAATCAAGAAGAAGCCTACTCACTTACAATGAAGAACAAAGGAGGGTCCTAATAGTGACCAATGATAGTATTTAAGGTTTTAGATGCTACATACTTTATAAAGAGGTTGTTGGGTAGCCAAATCTTATTTTAAATGTAATATATCAAAGGACACATGTTGCTACTTTTTTAAATGGACAACATTGCATGTCAAACCAATCCACACTACAACCCAAAAACATTATTGACACCTTTGAATGTGCCCTCACTTTCTCTTCAACCCGTTTATAGTCAATCATAGTTTCACTTCATAATTACATTATGTCCATTTTATCCTTAACTGAACTGAACTGTCCATTTGAAGTAAGTGGTTGCTTTCTTAATTAGCAGAAACTGAACTGTCCATTTGAAGTAAGTGGTTGCTTTCTTAATTAGCAGACTACCATATGGTTGGGGCTACACAATTGAAACCCTACACCCTAAACCATAACAACCATGTCTCTAAGTAAAAACACACTCCCTAATTTGATGTTAGGAGTCACTTTTGTACTCCCTGAACACTTCTCCATATATACTAGTATGAGGTCTCCAATTCCATATATGAAATAAAGTCATGTTGTCCCTACAAGGGACAACATGGATTTCGGGTAGGTTCTTATGAGCTCAATTTTTGGCGAGACTTTTTGAAACTTTGTCGTGACATAGAAAACCTTATTAGCTTTTTGGAAATATGATTTTAATTTCAATTGGTTCCGGGGAGCAAAAGTTATGCTACGATAACCTCAAAATGGGGGAGAGACGGCAACAAAATAAATCCACAAAAAAATGAAAAAAAAAGTTTCACTAGTGATGTGAAAGTTATGGAGCTTCTTACTTTGAGGGCAATTAGAGCATCTTCTTGAAAAAAATATTTTTCCTCCACTTTGAATGTTAATATCTTTCAATCAATACGGTCAAACATCATGATATTTTTACCACATGATTTAAGACAAGTGTAGAACAAAATCCAATGGTCAAATTCTAAAATAAGCACTTTTTTTTGTTTCTTTTAATGAAAGCAACAATTTTGGCGGTTTTGAGTGATTTTTGACAGAAAAATGGTCTTGGGACATTAGGGGTTAAAATTTCCAAATTTCCGTGCACAATAAATAATAAATTCGGCCCTTGAAGTCGTGGCCAGTACTCCGTCCTAAAAACAAAGCTTATAATATTTTAAAATTTATATTAATTTTATGCATGGACAACAACTGATAATGGAGGGAAGGTGACAACATGGCAATTGAAATTGCCGGGAGATGTGTTGGAGAGAAATTGTGACCATCGGGAATCTCATTAATGCATTTTTGAGGGTAGGCGATTGGAAATTAGTGCGGACGCAGTGAAGAGTGCGGTTTAGGTATAGTATGGAGTCTCACCGTAGGAATTCTACACCACAAGCAGAGGTGCAAAGTGTGGTCATTTACAATGACAAGGATCTTGTAGGTCACTGGATTCCTATGCGTATAGAGAAGGGAACTTGKATTACATTGAAACCTTCATCACGAGGGGCGTGGTCTAGAGATGCACGGATTCATGGAGAAGAGTCCAATGCAGGTGCTTGGAAAGCTCAAGTAATTGATTTTAAGTGGGGCTTCATCACAGTGCGAGGTTTGGCAGTAATGACCCTTGAATCAATTTTGGTGCAACATGCTTACCAACGGCGGCAGTCGTTTCTGGACCCAGTCGTTGAAGCTGGTGAGCCGCGGTATTGCAATTACCTGTACGCATCTTTTTGGGAAGACCATGTGCCACCCAGCTCTGTGCTTGACATCATACTTGTGCTTCATCACGTGGTTGGGGAAGCTACAAGGAACGGAAGGCGTCATCGAGACTTGATGGAGAATGGAACATTTTACTTGAGAGCRGTCTATGTGCCTCGCTCTGGAGGGGAGCTTTATGGAAGCTTAGAGGATCTTCCCTTGCCCGACTTTGACGACCCTGAGTGGCCAGTTCCAGATATGCATACTTYGGAGGCTTTCCGTCTGAAGCTYGCCACTGACATTGCTGYTGCTATGAAGGGGGGGAWTGGTAGTCGAGCAGCTCATGTGCAGTGGTTTATGCCTCTGCACGTAATGGTGGACCTTTTTGCTACAGCTGGAGAGTCCATGCGGTGCACACCAGCCATGTTTGTATTCAAAGATCCAACAGATGAGCTTCTAGCTAGTCTAATGGATGTAGGGTGGGACCAGAAATTCCAAGTTGGTGCGGACTCCATCAAATGTGTGGTCAGTAGGAATAGCCTTCTCTTCCGTTATCATAAAGCAAGGCAGGTCTTATATGCCACCTTCTYGTATGTGAGGTATAGACTTGAGCGGCCGCAAACTTGGGTGGAGATAGACCAAGCCGTCATTCTTGAGATGGTGATCATCAYCGTCGTATTTGGCGATGTTATACTGCCAACATTTGAGGTTGGAAAATCRTGGCCAGTATCCCACATTAGGGATGAGATAAGCATTTTGCTGTCAAGGGATAGCATTCCAGAATGTTATGGTCTTGTTATTGAGAGAGCAGGGTACCCCAACAAAAAGGTAAAGAGGTTATACAACTCAATTGTTAAATTTCGAATTAAAGTATTACATAGTAMTGCCTAATTGTTCAAATGTCTTGGCATGTTTAAGATAAACCGCAGGTATGAGGCCATAACAGAGATAGGCACTGTGTTGCCAACAAATGGGAGGTTTAAGATGGTCCCTGCCTAGTGCAGCAGCAACAATTACTTCCGGATTAATGTTTTACGTGACTCTGAACAGTTAGTGTAGGGTATACAACTAGCTGGTAGAGCAACTGCGTTTCATCAGTGATGGTGGGGTTTTGATTTTTGGTATTACATGCTGCAGCATCCATGCTAGTTTTCAGACATGCTTGAAAGTGCACTTTGCTACAGATCAAGTTTTTGTAATTCTGAACTTCAAGTGGAATCAATTTTCCAAAATCAAACCCAATTCTTGTGTGTCCTACAATTTTTTTTACATTGCCACAATTTATATTAGGAATCAAAAGCATGCGGCTATAYTTTGAGTCATGATGCAAGTTAGTCTYTRTTGTAATAGGTYTCAATTGTGGATCATTGAAGACCTAAGTTCATTGTTAAGACTCAAAAAACAAAAACCGCCAAAATACGTGTTGCATTCCTTGTGTACAAAATGGACACAAAATGTATGATTGAGTTGTTTTTTAATTGATACCACATTATACTTCAACTACTGGTCCTTTGCATTTATAATCTCACTGTAGAGTAGTATTACATGGTAAATTCTAGAATGCACAGATTGTACATCACAAGGTGAATACCATGTTTTAGTGAACAGAAAAATTTGTTTTCCAATTTGAAAAAATATATAGCATTGGTCTTTACATTATCACACAAATTTAGTTGAAATGACTAATTAAATAGATGTAAAAGCAACAATTGAAATACCAGTTTGTCTACGGGAGCCTTGTTGTTGTAGTTGCAAGTGATTCTGGCCGCCTAACTAGTCAACATCGCTTAAATCAAAGACAGTCTTGACTCTAGACCCTGACTTAAGACTCCATTCATGAAGCACCAATTCTAAATGCTATTGGAGTTGCCTCAATTGTATATTAATTCATAGGAAACTAAGTTGCAGATTATTTCAATACAAAGTGACAAATTTTCAAGAATGAAGGGTGCCAGCTATAAGAGTAACAACAAAATTGGAAAGTTTGCTGCAGCAGAGAAGTAACAAAACTGTCCCTTGAGATATTGAGTGGCCACTGAGTTGCGTCCATAGTGAGGCCTGACAACTCCAACATTGCATGAGACTTCATTTCTTCAAGAGCTTTGATCTTCTCGAGTACACCTTAAAAAATAAAGGATGTCTGTTGACAGAAGTAGAAGTCGAGGCATCGTTCATTGAACGCTTTACCTGAAGACGGATATTATTGTTCTTTGCAAGAACTGCCTCAACATCAGCCTTCATTCTCTTAAGGTCAACCGTCAACTCTTCCATGATTGCCGCACAACCCTACAAATCAGCATTGGAGTTGGTAAGAAGGACGTTTACAATCTGTATTATTGTAGCAAAGTCACGGTTAGCTTCATGTGTCTTGGTTCGAACGACTTCACAAAAGCGGGCCTTCTTTGCAACATCTTCCACTTGACTCGCTTTTGCAAGCCGCAAGAATTCCATTTGTTTGTCCTTCCACTCCTGTTCTGCGACAGCACGTTCTTGATATGCTGAATATTGGTGCTCCGACCATAACATCGCCACCTTCTCCTTCTGTTGCAACCGGATTAGTCTAGCCTCTGCCTCCTTGAGTAGAAATTGGGCTCGTCTGGCAGCGGGCAACAATGGACATTTAGAGCCGCTTGAACTCGAGTCTGCCATTTCTGCTAAACCGGGGACCGTGCTAGCTGAAGCCATACTAGCAAACTCTCTAGAATCACACAGACTTGAGAAAATCAATAGGATCTTCTTGAGGTGAGCAGGAAGGATGCAACTGTCAATTGCCACCCCAACGATTAAACATAAGCATGCAAAGAATCGTCTTGTGCTAGCGGCCAATTTTCAATTGTGTATATTAATTCTCAATTTTCAATGTGACTGTGAAATGATTTTTTGGACTAGCTACGGACGGACTTCACGGAACGGCTAGACGTGGACGACGACGATGCGCTGCCTTGTTACCCCCAAAACCCCCCTCAACCGTCGATCCATCCCAGCCATAAGACCCGTCCGATAGGGCACCCCTAATGACCGTCAATCCATACCAGTCATTTGAGCCGTCCGATTGGTCGCCAATACTGACCGTCAATCCAGAAGAGCAATGAGAGCCGCCCGATATGCAGGGGCCCTTGAAGCATGAGAGCAATGAGAACCGTCCGATAAGTCACCGCAGATGTTGAAGGGGCGGGCTTGGTTGAGTCGCGTTCTCACGTCACTTTCCGGTGGCTTCAGCAAGGACTGCCCCCTTATTTTCATATTGTATGAGTCATTTTTTATTTCAATCTCGTTCTTGCTTCTACCAAGAACAATTTTATGAAGCATGAAAACGAAGTGATTGTGATTTTCCTGAAATGTTTTAAATTTTCAATCAATTATTCAACATTATTTTTTTTTAATTTGAAATGTATACCGGTAGTGTAGCAATTTTAAATATTAAAGATTTAGAGACAAAATACTCTATTTCTAGCAAGGTCCTAAAAAAGAGATTCTTTTAATCACTTAATAGTTAATATGCATATATTTTGCAATCTAGAATACAAAAAAATCTAAAAAATCTAATAGCTAACCCGCAAGAATTTTCAATTATCCCCTTATTCTCATAGTATGTGAATCAATTTTATCACTTTTCTTTATCCCAACAGTGGAAAAAAAAAAAACTAAAATGATCTTAATTGTTTGGATAATTATGAAAATTCAATTAAAAAGTTGACTAGTACTATGAGTTATATTGTGGACATGACGTTTCAAAAAAATATAGTGTGCAGATTTAGAAAAAAAATATAGTGTGAAGAAAAAACATATAGTGTAAAGAAGAACAAAATGTAGTGTAAAGAAAAAAAATGTAGTGTAAACATAGTGTAAAATAAAGTCTAAATGCCACATGAATCAAAGATTTATATGTAGACAAAAGTATTTTCTAGACATATTAAAGATTCTTAAATATTAAATATTGCTAACAATGAATCAAAGACTTATAATAAGATTTTATATAATATAGTGCATATAAAATGTCATTCGGGGTCTTTCAAATATTAGAGGGTGTGGAATAATTGGGTGCATTAGGAAGAGAAGTGCTGACTTAAGATACCCCCTTATATTAATTTCTTGGAACATAAGTCTTTAATTATTGTTTTGAGTTTGTAGGATGGTCACATGATTAATTTTGTAAGTGGGCGGTGTGGTTAGGGTGGAAATTGGGAATTATGATTAATATATGCCAAGTAATTTAATGAGCCAAATTAGAAAATTACTTAATCATAGGGTGCAAAATAAACAATAGACGAAAGATACCCCCCCTTAATTACBTGGTGTTTAATTACAATATATGAAGTCTCAAAATTCCACCTCAAAATCACAAGTGAAAGTAGTTTTCCTAAGATCTTCAACTCAATTAGGCAATTATTAAAGCTAAACTTGCTAACAACTTGTGTAACTAAAACGGTTGTTGTTCTCCAAAGACTTTGACCRACAAGTATATTAGTCTAGAAATTAAATATGGCTTGTATGAATTATATTTAGTTGTACTATAAACCCTATCYGATATTGCCTTCATATAATTTTTTTATCGCCATCAAAGAACATTGATCAATGCTGATTTGACCAAATAACGTTTTTTGTAGAATAGGATTGTAGGATTTAAAGTTTCATGAAGTTTTCAATCATTATTGGGTTATTTATTGATGTATCTGATTAATTCATCAATAATTCACTAAAACCATGACAAACCATGTCACTATAAGTGCTTTTTGACTTGAACATGGGCTTATCTCAATTTTGTGGATTATAGCCAAAGGTCTAATTGTTTTTCAACAAATGAACATTTCTTCAAATCATCCCGGCCCATTTTTTACTTTTTGAGAAAGTGCCAGCATGATGATTAGTAAAAAAAAAGTGAAGCATTTTATTTCGGCATTCATCCATCTTTTCGACCAAAAATCACTTTTCAATCATATTCATATATTTTTTCAGTTGTTTTTCACTATCATTTTTGAATTGCGTGACTTTTTTACAACTAGAGGGCCCTGAGAGTCGTTAAAGTTGAACCATTGTTAGTATGTACAAAGAATGATAGAAAAGATGTGATACTTGTTTTCTTGGAATGTTTTATATCTTTGAAAAAAAATGAAGTGTTTTTAGTGGTATTGTGAAATTAAGGGCTGGATAGCTGATTGGCCAAGTTGACTGCTAAACTCAGTTATCATTTAATTAAGTGTATCTCCTCTCCCAAGTGTGCAAATCAAGCCATATACGATTACGATTGTGATTGATTGGTTACGTGATTATGATCGATGGACCCCTTCTGAGGGGACGTCCAAGTAGTCGGCAGAAGCAGGCGGCTTCATCATCAGCGAGAAGGTGTCTCTCACCCTCATACTTTAGCATATTGTTCACTCTTCCTCACGCACGCTTAAGCATTCTTCCTCACGCACGCTTGAGCATTCTTCCTTACGCACACTGAAGCAAGTTTTCAAGCACGCCCCTAAACCCTGTTCATCACACAATGCCGTGCTTCATTTGCTAGGCAATAGTGTATTTCCATTTGGTTGCGATACGTCAACGAGTTGGTGGCGGAATAGGACTTGCGGTTTAGGCCATTGCTGCTTTGAGCTTCATGTGAGGGCCTCTGTTCCCTTGCTCTTGCGTTGTAGTCCAATTTGTTGTCTAATTTCAATTTGTAACCGTACTGTAGAACGTGCCGTAGCAGACATCATTTTAATTGTGCAATTTGAGGGTGTAGGCTTACAACATTGAGTCCAATTTCACTTGCAGTGTACTGCGAATCAAATTTCACTTGCGGTGTGAGGTTACTTAGTTAGTAAATTCTGCGGTTTACACAAGAAATTGGCTCATTGCTGTATTCTTGACTCGAGTTTCAGGTGCTCCAGGAAGGCGATGGCTAAGCTAAACAAGACAATGAAGAGCTCGCCGAAGGATAATTCCACACCGGCGAAGAAGCGTCGAAAAATTGCCCAGGACGATGGGGAAGCGAATGCATCCGGACAAGCCCCGGAGTCGTCTGAGCTAGCGCGCTCTGAGTTTACGGAGGCATTTGACCTCACAGGCATTTCTAAAGAGATGAAGCAGAAGCTGTACCAGGTTGCCCCCGTTTTGCTAGGTCAGGAAGTTGTCTACACAAAGGAATTCTTCACCGATGTGGTCGGATTGAGTGGGAGAGGAATCCTTTTGTCCAAACTAGCCGGGTTTGAATACGAGGTTCAAGAAAAATGGCCGCCTACTGACAATCGGTATGAAATTGTGGAGTGCTTGGACAGCGATGAAGCTGCATCCTTCATTGACCATTGGTCCAAAGTATATGGAAACGGTCCCGACAACAATTACTTTTCAATGCAGTTCTTACAGGGGTGCTATGCAACCTTCGTGCATAATATGGAAATCAATTGGGCTCAAGAGGCATTGGATCGGCGGAGCCGATGTGAAAAGAATCCAATCCAAAATCCCAGGAAGCTAGGTCCCATCGCATTGAGACAACAAATTGAAGCAATTTGCAAGCTTGTGGCAGGTAATGCAACAAAACAAGACTCTGGTGTGAAGAGTTTAGAGGAAGCAAAGGATGAGTTACAGCAATGTAAAGAGGATGAGTTGAAGGCCAAAAGTTTGAAGTGCAGACTACTAAAACAATTAAAGGATGTAGAAGAGGGTGTAGAGGGGTGCTATACCAAAGATGAATCCGATGACCTCAACGTTCTTTACATGAAGGCAATGACAGAAGCAAAAACTCTAAGGACCAAGGGGGTTGTAAAGGAAGAAATGGCAAAAAGAGCGGAGGCTGCGGCTTTGCTTACTACAATCACTGAAAGAAGCCAGCTAACTAACCAGTTAGAAGAGACCATTGTGGAAATGAAGGAGGAGTTGCTGCCGAAAACAATGGTGGATTGGACCTGCACAACAAAATCCGTGGAGGAAGCTGAGGAGAGGGTGAAGTCACTAATGACATGTCCAGGTATTTTATAAAAGCCTAAGCTCAGTTAGTGTTTTCTTTTTAGTGATGTTGAATGAAGTTTGTGAGCAAGTTTCATTTTGTCCTCCAAAATCATAGCTTGATCTACTGTCCTACATGATTTAGGTTGCAAAGACGCTCTAGCAAAGAAAGGAAACCATCGGGCAGGTCGTGAACCAAATAGTAACGCACCAAGTCTATCGGACCCTAAATCCAATCTTGACCTGCCTCCTCCGAAAGCAAATCAAAGAAACCGTCAGGCAGATCGTGAACCAAGCAGTGACAGTCCATATCCCTCGGATGATGAAGCCAATCTTGATCTGCCACCTCCAAAAGCTGCAGCCAATGTTGACCTGCCAAATCCTCCGAATGCTGTAGCCGATGTGGACCTGCCAAGTTCTCCGAATGTTGTTGCAGAGGTTGACCTGCCAAGTTCTCTGAATGTTGTTGCCCTGCCAAGTACTTTGAATGCATTGTATCATGTGAACAAGGTGCCAGCAGATGCTATCTGTAATTGTCTAGAAGAAGATTAGAAGATGACAAGGCTGCACATCCCCTTTGCTAGTGTTGTAGAATATAGTTTGTAAATTATCAAGTTTGGATGATTTAGCACACAGCACACTGACCTCTAACATTCAGTCACTAAAAGACATTGTAAGTCTCGACTTTGAGAAGGTGCTAGGAAGATCATGTCAATAAGGTGCTAGCAAATGATGTCTGTAACTGTCCAGAAGAAGATTAAAAGATTAAAAGATTACAAGGCTACATATAAGTATTTCTAGTGTTGTAGAATATTTTGTAAATTATCTACTTTGGATGATTTAGCACACTAACCTCTAACATTCAGTCATTGAAACATACCCTAAATCCCGACTTTGAAATACATTGAAAGTATTATTGTACAGTCTTATACTGTAATATGTATTTAAAACATCCATATTCTTCTGGGACTGTATGCTTAGGAGACAAAGCAGATCAAAAGTAGCGGATTGGAAACCCTAAACCGTCTCTGTAAAGAAGGCTTTACACACACATACTAGGATTTGTTCACCCACAATTTAATATAATGATATTAGTACAAATATGCATTCTTTGTGTTTGAATCGTCTTTGATTTGTTGAAAAGAATTAAAAAAATGTGACCATATCATTGAGCGTTCAACAAAAACAAGTAATCAATAACATAAAAAACAAATAATCAATAACATAAAGAACCCTAAAAATGTGACCATATCATTGAGCTATCATTGTTGAGCTGTACTCATACCCTACCATATATCTTTTAACCCTAAATCCGAAGTTCTAAATCAACAGGTAATTGAAAATGTGATATACTAAATTCAAGCTCTAGGGCAAAGTGATGTCTATGATTTCATCAACAACATCTGTTGAATCCTGAGTGTTGTCAACATCACTGTTAAGCGATTGAGTAGGGTTGCTACTACTCAGGGTGGAGTTTCTCATGTCCTTGCTATGAAATGACTCGTCCTCTCTTCTTGATACAGGTTCAGAGCATGGCACCACTAATTCCTCGTCGTCTGGAAGTACCCACCTACGGCCCTTGCGCACACGCCCTGCTCGCCACTCTTGTTGCACAGTGGCAACACTAGATGGGTGCCATGCATCACGTCGTAGCGCTGCTGCAGAAATGTTGGCAGCATCTGGCGTTGTAGCTTTTGAGGCTTCTAATTCTCTTGCAACTTTGCGGGCGTACCTGTGCTGAATATTCCTGTACCAGTGTTGGTATTGTTGTACAACGATACTTGTGCGTTCTTTTGTCCCACCATGTTCCGTGTGCGCCTGGCTTGCTGCTTTGGCAGCGTGATGTGATTTCTCCATACCCTGACAGCTCCAAACTGATAGACTACCGTACTTTTCAATGAACCATGGCCCGTGCTTGACAATGGCGTGCTACAAAATGATTCCAACGTGCTTTAGGATCATGTAGTTGACATATGTATGATAATTTTTGGCAATATAGAAATTACTCATTTACAAAGGAAATGTATCACAGGGTTAAGATATGACTTACAATGTAATGAGTTACATGTGTTTCACCAAATGCATCCAAGTAAGCTCTCCCGAAAGCATCAATGCGAGCTCGTGCGTGATGTCGTTGATCTGGAGTGAGTACCAACCCTGTGAAGTAAGGTTGAAGAGTTTCCAATGTCTCCCACGCTTGCCAGCATTTTCTTCTAGCCCCACCACTTTGAAGGTTGTTTTGCTCAAACATGCAAATGTCTTTCCAGACCTTGTCATTGGTTGACCAAGAGCTGTGGCGGAATAGCCTATTTGCAACCGCTCCATTGAGGCTGGGCTTGCTAACGACGTCTCCAGATTTGCCAGATCTTTTTGGATCTTTTTTTAGCTGGCAGTTCCCCCCTTCCACCCCAATTGCAGATAGAGATTTCTCCATTTGTTCAATCGCTGTAGCTTTTCTATGCGGATCTTGCATATTCCAGACAAAAATGAAATGCAAATGGAGAATTTTCTCAATTATACGCACTTGGGCATGAAGGGTGCACATGTGTGTTCTTGACAACAAAATCGGCAGCACTTGCTTCCAACGTGGATGAGTGCTGGCATCGCAAGGCTCCGACCCAATCCTAGATGCAAAAAGTCCACCTTGCCACAAGCCTTTTCCCTTAGCTAAGGTTGCATGCTCTGCTTCGGCAGCGGTACCAACTGTCTTCAAGCGTTCATGAACTTGCTCACAGTAGATACAATTATGCCTGCATGAGGGACCATGCTGCAGCCCATTCATGCATTTAATGGTTTTCATGTCGGCACTCATGTGCCACTCTACATCAAAGTCTCCAACATCCCTGACAACAAGCTTTTGTCCACTATTCTGGGCAGCTATTACATTTGGAAATTTTGTTTTTTGGAATACCCAGTTTAGAACATCGTATGACTCCTTTCCAACTTGAAAGCATGCAATGGGCCAAATCTCTTGCTCAGATTGAACAGAAAAATATTTGTCATTATTTGTCTGAATGCTTGGATCAAGTGCCCGATTCATTCCTTTGTTTTTTCACCTTGTGTATTTACTTTCGCATCCTACAAATGTATATATATAATAACATTCATGGCTTAAGCTTGGTTTAGTTTTTCTTTTTAAATCAGATTTTCTATTCATCTACATCCAAAAATAAATTAAAATTTTAAAACAAAACAAGTAATTTACCTTTGAAGAGTGCTAGCAGATGAGTATAGAATCCATGATCCCATGAGCTGAAGAGTCTATATTATAGACACCTTCTATGGTTATAGGTACCTTTTTACACACTCTTTTCATGTTATAATGTACCTATGTACATTATACACATATTATATTATAGACATGTTATATTATAAACATGTTCAAGTGGTTGTGCAAACATACCTACAACTAGGATTAAGGCTCAAGTCTCTGCGCTCACATGCTAGCATCATTGATTTATCACTAAAGGACCAAGACACATTTTAGGTAGAAATTCTAAAAACTGTTTTTCTTTTGGGGGGGGAATGGATAAAGTTTTCTTTTTCAAAATTTAACTGTGCAAATTTGTACAAGATTGCCTGCCCATGGAAAATGTGTTGAAAAAAATTCCAAAAGTTTCCAAAACTTTGATCTAAGATAAGAAAAGCTTGGTTAGAAGAAAAAAACTTTTTCTTGACTTCCTTGATTAGGACCTAGAAACTTTAACTCCTCCTAGAATGAGACTAGGGTGCCTTGTGCCATTGCCTCAGACAAAATAAAAGTAAAAGTAATTTTCTAATATTTAAATCCATATAAACTTTGAAATTCAATMATTTTCACACTATAGGTCAAAAAATCACAAAACAAAGCCCATGCACCCCTCCTTGCCAAGGGCTTTTAGATGGTGCCAAGAATGCGACCGGGGGATGTTTAGTCCGAGAGATCTCGAGATATCAAACAAAAAAAAGTAAAAACATGAAAAGTAAAAATTGTTTTAAGGGAATGAATTTTTATACCAGTACACACATGTTCTTTCTTTTACGTTTGCATCTTGTATTATCTAAGTTACATACCTACCAATTTTCAAATGAAGAAAAGGAATTTTGCACATACTGCTTCAATCTATCCATGTTGCCTAAAACGTTCAAAGCAACATCACTTTTGATCCAAGCACTTGATTAGAAGAAAAAACATTGATATTCCCATTAAGGGGGGCCATGGTGGTGTGAGTCCCCGATTCGTCACCATGGACTCACGATTTTCTTTTTTTTCATTTCATGCTTTTTTATGGTTCTTTGTGTGTATTTAGCCCTTAGAAGGGCTTAGGACCAAAATGTGTTTTCTACATATCCATATAGCATTTGGTCGCTAGTTTTKTAGGTCTAAATCTAGATCCTGCTTGTAAATAGGTTAAAACCACATAAAGTGCCTTAAAACTCCATTTTGAGTAGATAGGTCCCTAATGGCCTAATTCCCGGCATGACAAGTCTACATTTGGCCAAGAGGGCCCCGTGAGCACCCTATTCTCGTTTGGATTCTCCGGACCCAATAGATTCGTAAAAAAACTTAGAGCCAATTGTTAGCGCTTGTAGGCCGGCCTCAACCCCTAGACATTAGAGGAGGTTACCTACAGCCAAGGGGTGACTTCCTAGGGTTGATCCTACCCCTTGGGCTCAATGGCGGACCTTTGTGTCTCGAGATTCCCTCGTTGGTAAAAGATCCCTCAGACCGGCAATCAAAAAGATGGCACAGGGTTTATTTTCCCTCGGCATTCATCTTTGGCAGTGGTGCATATGCACRTACTACTTGCGGAGCTCCTTGAAAGGCTCTTCAAAAAATCTTGGATTTTTTTGGTGAGCAGAAGATATTTTTCTGGGCGGTCAACCTCGACTTTCCACTATCAAAATTTCCTAGAAATTCCTTTGATGGCGGTAAAATCTCATTGAAAATTAGAGTAGCTTCTTCTATGTTGATAAAGTGCTCCTACAAGTTCATCCCATTTTGATAGGCAGAAGATCCCAAACCTGCAACATTCCCCAACATTTGGCAATATTTGAAATACCAACCGACGTTGGCTGGCGAATTGGGAGCGTATGACATCAAATRGCGGGGCGAGAGGAGTTGATTTGGAGTCCCGGTATACCTATCGAAGAGCCCCATCCACTTAATTTTCCCAAAAAAATCAAACCCCAAAAGTTGACTTTTGGTCGTAACATGTACACTTCAATTTAATTGCATCTAAGACCATATGGGGGGTTCAAAGCTTCGCCGTGTATCGGACTGCATTGGTAGATATTAGACTGCCTTGGGCGGGTATGGGTTGCCTTGAGCAAGTATAGAGATGCCTTAGGCCAGACAGTAGCTACCTAGGATGACCAGTAGGCCACTTTGGCTTGTCACCCGGATCCTTAGGTGGAAATTAGCATAGGAAAGTAGCTTAGGAAAGTAGCATAGGAAATTAACATAGGAAACCAGCATARGAGATTCACGTACGGAGGGCCAAAGATTGAGGGCATGGACGTCATTGACCCATTTGTGGGAGAGCTGAACAATCTCATCCACTAATTGAGCGGTGAGGTATGACCTTGGCAAYCCTCTCGGGTCACGGATAGACTACAGAGCCGGGAATCGTTGGACTAGAGGTAGGCTTGAACACCCTAGTATGATAAAAGTAGGACATTAGGATGAAGTAGGAAAAAGATCCATTGTTTGGAAAGTGGATTTAGGACCAAAATGTCCTTTAAGAGTTAAATGTGTATATTTGTATTTAATGAAATATGCATACTTTTGTAGAGTAATTGTACTACTACAAACTCAAAAGTTCAATCAAATTAATATTGAACTTAGAATACAARAAATAAAGAGGTCATAAAGTGAAAATCAATTGAACACTTGACATCAAATTACTTCTAAACTTCTTAACAACTTTAAGAAATGAGTACTATTGACAATCCAAGCCATTGGAAAAAATTCTACCATATGCTACTRATTCCATTTGTATACAGTCAAATCTTTGATCAAACAATCATTGGAGTTATAAAACAAAAAATAGGAAGATTAAAAATAGGAAACATCTACATAATTTCATCCTCAAAAGTGGAAGTTTGAATAAGGTCAAAACACCTAATTGTGACCCATTTTGAAAACAACCCCATTTATAGATTCTTGCCTGAATTGTGTAACTAGTTTTTCATTACTTATATTTTCTAGTATCATATCATCTAGATAATAGCCCATATCTTCAATTAAGCTCTTTAAAAAAATAAACACCACTTTAAAAAAAATAAAACAATAAAAATTAGAGCATAGATTGGATGGTTCTTGTAGATGACAAGTAATCCCAATTGAATTTTGATAACTACATATAGGATCTAAGTATAATTCGTGTCGTAAAATTGTTTTACCTTCTTTTAAATCTTATTGATTATTGAAAAAAGGATTACAAATTCTCTTAGTACGAATTCCTTGGACTAATGTGTGCGCATAAACTTTGTGTTTTCCAAAACATTAATTATTCCAAATATCAAATTGACTTGACCTTCATGTACCACATTCAAGAGATATTATGCATTTTAAATATGTCACTCTTGGAAGCACAAGTATAACTACATTGATTGTCCTAATAGTGAGGTGGAGAAAATTAGCGTCATCCTCAAAACTAATGTTACCACAAAATTTTGTCTTTTTGGATATTGGCTAAAAACAGAGTAATATTTCAATATGCTCTACATAATATTCAGTAGCAAGCATGGTCTCTACAGTGATAGTGTGGAATATTCCACATCCAACATCCTCTGCATCCTCCACATGTCCAATTAGCTACTGATGAAGGCTATTGGGTCTGGTATATTCCACACCATCTACCCTAAGCCAAGGCAGTGCCAGAGCATGCTACTAAATGTTATGTAATTCAAAATAGTGTGACTTTGGTAAATTGGTTTCACATGCACTTTGCGGACAAATCATCAATGTAGCTTGCATTGTAGGCTGTTGTAAAATGATCCCTGCTGGTCGACTGACAATTTACTCCTTGTTTGGCGCACCCACACCCCATGACCAAGCTTGCAATAGGCATTATCCTGGACATTATCCTGGACATCTACGCTGCTGCGCTGCACATTTGGTGAAGGCTATGATGTGGTCGGGGTTTGCCATGAGAATGTAAATCCGTGATTGAATGTGAAAGTCAGGCAGGCAGGCAGCGCCGGCCGGCCGGCATGGTGGTGCAAGGCAGGCAGGGGGGAAGGACAGGAGGCCGGCCGGCCGGCTCACGAAACGCCTTGGCCCCAATGATGCCTCGGTTGTACAATACATTGGTCTCTTCAATCTCTAGTAACTTCAGGAGACTTCCATTGCGCGCATCCTCCACCCACCTCCGTCCGCCGTCCCCTCTTGCAGTTTTTGTTTTGTGTCCGGACGGACGGGCTTCACAATCCAGTCAGGGCTCTGCTGTTTGCAAAAGGTTCACCTGAAAATTTGGTACTTGAGGTTGCCAACTGAAAGGGATTGCAGATCCTTGGGAATTGGTCTCGAAAGCTGGGCTAGGCACCTTGGAAATATCATCCTTTTGGGTACCGTGTGAATCATTTGCTTAACCCTCAAAGGACATTTTTTGTTCCTTTGAGGGTCTTTTCACTTGCTTCTTAATCTGATTCTCTTACTTACCCGGTTTGAAATTTTTGTGACAAATTCCCCACAACACCCCACTCCACCCCAAAGAATTGTGAATAAGGTAGCATGCTCTAAAAGCGATCATGTTCTAAATGAAACCCCTACCTAAGAAATGGGTGACATATTGGCAATGATGAGTTAAGTAGACTTAAATGGTCGCTTTAACCCCTAAATGGTTTTGACTACGTTTTCACCAAAACCGCTCCGAAATTGCCATTTCTAATACAAGTACCCAATTTTAGAAAAAAGAAGAAGCATTTTTTGACATATATAACCGTAGGATATTGTAGTAAAGTAGTTTGAAAAGATGTGGGAAGAATCTCAAAATTTTCCACCATGTAGATTGCAAGATATTAGCGTTTGATTCACAAAAATCATTTTTTTGGCCTTGCGAAAAAACAGGCAGTTGCACTTCACAAAGTCACATTTGTTTGACAAAATGTCCAAAATGGTGGTTACTCTTTGGATTCGTTCTTTAGGGCAAGTTGGTTACATTCTTAAAAAGTTTGAAATCATTTGAAATTGTACAACATATAGGAAAAAAATAGTAAGTAGAAAGACATAGAAAATGACTCAAAATAATGAATTGTAAACAATTTATTTATGGAATTGAAAAATGCCAATCCCAATGGTTAAAATGTTGTAATAAACACTTTACACCTACTATTTTTATTTTTTTCCAAAAATATAATAAAATGAACTAAATAATGAATTTCAAACCTTTTGTAGAATTAAGTTTTTATAACTACTTGTAAACCACCCCAAACTAAAATTCCTCATAACTTTTGACTCAATGATCAGAATAGAATGATTCAAAGCTTTCCACTTAGATATAAATCTAAAGAACCAATTTCAAATTTTTATTTTAAAAAAAAGTAATTTTTAAAGAAGTTTTTTTTTTTTTTTTTTTTTTTTTTTTTTGCCTACACTGCCCGACGAGCGATGAAAACAACATATCATACAAAAACTTTTTAACTATGTAGTCAAAAGTTATGAAAATTGTTGGGCCTGAAGGTTACTCCTTGGGCACATGTTTTGTGAAAAATTCAAAGAAAAATGATAAAAACTTCATTTGTAGTGAGTTGCCCAAAATCGCTAGGTTGCCAAAAAAAACTCAGTTTTAGCATTTAGGGGTTAAGAGCATACTATGTTAGTTCTGCTCTCAACTCAGAGGCCTTTATTCGGGCACGCTCAACAAACACTTGTCCTAGCCATCAACAGCACTATCTCCTCCAACAATCATAATTTCATAGAAGGAGAACTGCGTTTGATGCTTGAAAGGAGAACGAGAAAATCACAACAATTCATGAAAAAAGAGATGTTCATGAAAGCTCCCACAATCCCTATTACTTTTGGATAGAAGGTCCTTGAAGGGTTTAAAAAATCCAAGAGCACTCATATGAGGTCAAACTACTGTATAAGGCCTCCTTTTTTTACACAAAATTTCAAGATCAACATTTGCCTTTCTATCCTACATGATAGAAGAATTCTTTTTTTCATGCACCAAGGACACTTAGTGTCGGGAGCACCATTATAAGGTTAACCCTCAAAGGACC